>CATIWF010116782.1:0-21437 GCA_949630135.1 Balakata baccata
CCAATAAAACCCAGAGGATTTGGAGGAAGAACCGAAGAAACATACAAGACAAATATTAAAACCTTAGAAGCTTTTTGCTTAAAATGACATCACATTGAAGAACACTGCTATCACAGGTTCAACTAAAACAAGAAAGACTGAATTAATTTATAGTAATGTAGCAGTTCCTGTACAAAACTACAACTCTTCTTTAAGTTAAAAATAAGAAACCTTAATTTCATTTTTTTACCTTCTACTGGTGCATGTGCTGCATCCAAAGAACAGCACCTAGTTCAAGTTCATATCCATCTAATCTTTTAGGAGAAGAGTCGTTTTCTTGCAAAGGCATATCAAATATGGTATGAATCTGTCAAGCATTTTAAAAATAGTGTATTCCACCAGAAACATCACCGCTTCAGTCGCCTCCTAGCCAAAGCTGGAGCTTTTTTGGGGATGTATACCTTGTAGCTCACCTGGATCAGAGAGAAAGAGTAACCTTAGTAAATTAACCGAATACATATTACGCTGAATATTTACAGCATAGAGACAGAAACTACTGAGGGAACCTATTGCAAACTAGAACACTTGCCTGTACCATTTCCCCACCCCGCATCACAGACATTGTCTTCTCTTCCAGTTGTGAACCCTCACCATTATCTTGACCTTTTAAATCTCGTGCTGCAGATGTGACCCGAGAAGAGGGCTCAGCAGTATTAGATACACTGTAGTTATTAACTGTATCTCCATTACGATCACAGCTCAGAGAATTTCTACATGTTACTGTCTTCTGTTCCAAATGTGGGCCCTCCTTATCATCATCTGGCAATTTATTCAAGCCAACGTCTCTTGCTGCAGATGCCAGGCAAGATGAAGATTTGGCAGAAGCAGAGTGAGAGGCATCGTTAATTTCATCACTGTTACCATTGCCACTAAAACAAGTTGTACCATGCTCACCTACGCTACTCCAAGTCACCAATTTAACCTCATTAGATACCTGTAAAGCAGGTGCTTCCATTGCAGGGGTGGTAACATTTGATAGTGCTCGTTTCAGTGCTGATGAAACCAACCTCTGTTTGGTAATTCCATGGCCAAAAGTTGTATTCACCTTAACCCTGCCAGTAACAGCCACCAGATTGGGTTGATAAACATTATTCTTAAGAGAAAAAGATATATCACCGCCACTCTTTCCATCAAGATTCTTCTCTTCTTCTTGCACAGAATGCACAAATTCTCCCCCAACTCCCTGAGCACCAGCATCCTTGGCACACTCATTTTGGCTTAAGTCAGCCCTTTTGGGGGATGGTGGATTTGAAGCACCGTTAATCTCATCTTTTTGTTTAGTTGCATTTATTTGTATCCCTCCACGGAACCTTCTTAGATTTTCCAAAGCCTTTTGTCTTAAAATTAACTCTAAATCATCTGCATTCACATTACCAGCAGCATTGGCAATCTCCTCAATCTTTTCCTCTAAAACACTGTTTGTTTCAAACCCACCACAAGCAGGTTTATTCTCCACATAGCTGTCATGTTCACCCTTGCAAATGTCTGAGAGTTTGGTGGTTGTGATACTAAATACACATGCATCTTCTCTTTGCTCATTCTCTACGGTTTTTTTCTTTTCAGACACACCATGTGACTGATGACCTGACACCCTCTTGTTTTCCATATCATTAGTATCAGTGCTTCTGCTAGATGGATAACCACCATATTCATACGTCATCTCCTCTTTATGCTCATCCCAATCTAATTCTCTTCCCTCCTCATCATTCTTTGTAAAGGTAATAACTGATCTCAACTGCTTTGGCATGTTCCCATCAGTTACTTTCTCCTCACTCCAGTAATCACTACCACCATGTCTCCTGCAAGAGGAAGAACTCCTTGACCTATATCTCTCCCTTTTATTTCTGCTTTTAAGATTCTTCAATTTTTTTAAGTTGTTCCCTGTCCTTTCAGACCTACCCCTGTGGCTTTTACATTCACCCTCATCACTACTCTCACTTGAACTCCAACATGTTGAACAACTCCAAGACCCTCTAGTCCTGTAACTGATACTAGCATCTCTCTGGGCATTCTTCTTTTTATGCCTGTTTGTTTTCTTCCTCACATCAAAATCATTCCTTCTCCTTGACAGTTTTCGCTCTTTGAAGCGGGAAGACTCTTCACTGCCAGAAGAGCATGAGTGAGCCCTTCTTTTAGCCCTCTTTACATCCTTACGAACGCAAGACCTAGACTTTCTACTTCTGTAACTATCCTCAGAACTCAAAGAAACAGATAATGAACTACTTGAATCATCAGTAGAATAAGAATCTGAATCATCATGATGCCTAAGCTTTTTAGATCTACCTCTTCTAGTCTTACTTCTCTTCCTTTCTCTTATAATTTTACTTCTCTTCCTTGTAGGACCCTAAAAGAACGATCCACAGGTTATGATACATAAATAAAATGACATTACTATTATAAATATACTTAACATCAAGTTCCAATTAATTTTAGGAATGGCTATTTTCTATATTTCCATAATTATAAGAAGTTAAAGAATAGAGCTCGTAGCTCACAATCACTTGTGTCCTTCAGAACTTACCACATTAACAAAAAAAATGAAGGGATAAGTTTTACCGGCTACATTTTCTCAGATTTGTTTCTTATTACCATCTTCTTACTAAACTTTTGGTCAAACGTGCACTCTAAATGCAAAAGATTATTACATGCCTGCGCATTGCCCATACAAATCCCCCCTCCCTCCACAAAAAAAAAAAAAAAATCTCGTCTTTTGTTTAATTTCTTAAGAATAAGACGCTCTATTTGACTGCAAGTAAAGATTATCCAATCAAACGGCAGCTTCAGTCTGAAAGAGCTCAATTTTGCTGGGAAAATTTGATTTACGAATCAGAAGAATACAGCGTTAGAAAACTATACACATTTAAAAGCAAAACTTAGATTTAGAACTGAAAAAAAGGTGGGTGGGAAGCACTGCAGAACAACGTGAAATTACTTCAAAAGAAAAGGAAGTAATAATGGCAGCAAAATAAAACCCTAAAATAAGAATGAGATTGCGAGAATTCACCGCAGATGAATATTTGGAGCGTTTCCTTTTGCTTGAAGAAGAAGATTTCCCCATTTGTGCTTCTTCTATCTTTTTTCTGTGTCTCAATTCCTGCGAGAAACAAGAATCAAAGCAGAAAACAGAATATGATGTAATAGTTGATGCTGTTAATAATGGATGATGAACAAGAAAGAGAAAGGGGGTAATTGTGCAAATGTAACAAACTTTTGGGTTATAATTCGGTACCAAACCATTTAATTGTTATAAATTAGTAACAAAATTTTTAAAAATATTATAATTTGATACAAAATCAAAAAAGATAAAGTGTTAGTATATGATTATGTTAGGTCAGTTTTTTTACTAGAATTTTGATTTTGGTATCAAATTATAACATTATTGAAATATTTGGTATCAATTTATAAAAATTAAAAGACTATATACTAATTTGTAATAAAATGATAAGAATTGAAGTCCGTGTAAATGGTAATTTTCTTAAGGAAAAAGAATATCTTGGTCCTTTAAAATTTTAAAAATTTTACAGTTAAGTATCTCAATGAAAAATGTATTCAATTGACTTCCTTAATTATCTATTTTGAATTTACAGGGAGAACTAGGGGTGGTTAGCAGTTTTACGGTTCGAAAAAATTTAAACCAGACCGAAACTGGCTAGTTTCGTTTCAATTCAGATTATTTATTTTTTTAATATAAAATTAAATTTAAATTTAATAATTAAAAATAATTTGTGAGTTAAAGAAATACAATTATGGTTAAAATAATGTATTATTTATATAAATTGTAATTATTTGGAGTTAATTGTACAAATTGAGAAGAAAATTTAAGTTAGGATAACGAGAGAATAAGTAATAAATATTTAAGTTAAATTTGATAAATATTTAAAAATAATAAATTAAAAAAATTTTAAGTGGAATATTTAGTTTAAATTTTAAAAATTATTTAAACTAAATTTTTTAAAAAAAATTATGAAAGTAATAATTTTAAAAATTTATAATTGGACTATTTATTTGTAATTTTAAAAAATATTCAAGGTTAATTTGAAAATTTTTTTTGAAAAAAATATTAAAAATAATAAATTAGTTTGAACTTAATTTCTTTTATCATTAATTAAGTTGTCTACATATCCTATTGGGGTTTAAAAAAATCAAAATCTACGTAGTTTTTTTCCTTTTAAATTTGTTGCATACTCTTTTACCTTATTTAATCCGAATTACCAGTGCTGGATGTGCCAATAGTTCCTCCAATCATAAAATTTAATTTTTCGTCGTATTTCTTTTTTTCAAGTTTTTGTTGTTTTAGAGCTGTTTTAGTCCAATCAGCGACACATACTTGAGTTTCAATTGATTCGGGAGCTAAACTTTGTCGTATTTCATCCAAAATATTACCTCCCGAACTAAATGCTTATTTAACAGCAACTGTTGATATTGGACATGCAAACATTTGTTTTGCAATTTGGGCAAGGACGAGATAAGTATTTTGGTAGCGACTCCACCATTCAAGAACAAGAAACTTTTTACTTGTTTTACTATCACTGAACTCAAAATATATTGTTAGATAAATGTCAAGTTCAGGTAAACTAGTGGATGATCGGAATTTTTTATGACTTTTTAACATCAAATAATCACATCTTCTCACATTTCCTTGTTCAACCTCTTCATGACTAGAACTAGTAGAAGTATGAATATTATATAAATTACTAAATTCATTAAATAGGTCACAAATATTTCTTATAACTTCATTTATAATTGAATCAATACTAATATCCTCAATATCAAGACACTTATAATAAATTTACAAATATTCATGTAACATTATAATTATATATCTAGGATAAAAAATACAACATACAAGATTAATCAAATGAATTATTTTAAAATAAGATAATCACTTATATAGCATGACAAATATAACATTATGCAGAATAACATCATTTTTAAACACATCAATAATATTAATATATTGAGCCAAAAATAAATGATATATAGGATAATAAACATCACTTAAAACATATGTTGTATCGTTAAAAATTTTAAAAAATTTTAAAAAAATTTTACAAACATCCCAATGTTGTGGATATAAATTAATTTGTATCACATTAGTGGAAATAAATTAGAATAATAAATCTTTATATACGTATATGTATGACTCGTTGATTAATTCAAATGTAGAATTCCAATGAGTTAGGACATCTTGTGAAAATTTTTTCAGCCTTTTGTCATTTTCAAGACAAAATCGAATTCATAATTTGGGAATGTCAATGCAAATAAATAATTGCTTGTTTTATTGGTTCAATTGTTTCACCCAATATTTTTAAACCATCTTGTACACACAAATTTAAAATATGATATGCGTATCTAATATGAAAAAATTTTCTACCAATATAAGGTTGACATAGAAATTGAAACTCTCTAATAAAAGCGGTGTTAGCTGTTGCATTATCAAAACCGATTGAAAAAATTTTATTAACTAAACTGTATTATTCGAAAATATTTTTTATCATTTTATAATTATTATCTGTTGTATTTCTATCATCAAATACTCTAAATGTAAGTAATCTTTTTTGGATAATCCAATCATCATTCATTCAATGACATGTTATACTCATATATGAATGTATGTGTCAATGATCACTATAAATATCACTACAAATTGCAACACATCCATTTAAAAAAGAAAAAATTTTATACAATTCTTTTTTTATTTTCATTATACAATTAAAATAAAGCGCGTTTAAGAGTGTTCTTTATAACACATTTAGCAGCGGAATTTAAAACAGTTTGATAAAAATTATTAAAACCAACTTTTTCACCAAAACTAAAAGATAAATTTTCAACGCTTATCGTTTTTGTCATTTCTTATTTATATATTTCTTCATTATATTGAAATAATAGAAAGTTAGAAGACGAACCTGTAAACCCAAAGATTTGAGTTTATTTTTTCACAATACCGAGTTGAGTCGCATATTTATTCTCCAAATGTCTTTTGAAAGTGTCATACTCACCACCTTGTTTAAATTTGTAAGTTTGGTCACAAAGTTGCATACAACTTGTAATTAACCATAATTTTGTTGTATTTTTTTTGAAATGAATTTGAAAAATATCAAAGGAGCAAAATTTTTTATATGACCATTAATCCACATTTGTTGAAATATTATCTATTGTTCTTTGACTTTGTTGGGTACTGTGTTCGGAAGCTAATTTGTTTTCATCTCCTCCTCATTCTTCACATTAACAAAATTATCATAATTTTCTATATCCACAAAAAGATTGTTGAAATTGAAATGATTTCTTCCACTATTGTTTGTCATTTTTGAGAATAAGAAGAGAAAATTTTGAGAATTATAGAGTTCAAAAAAATTAGAGTGTAATTAGAGAGAATTTAAGAGAGAAAAAATAATTGTATAGTTGAGAGAATTTGAGGAAATATGTATATAGAATTATGAGAAAATTTGATGAAATGAAATTGAAATGAACTAAGGTATTTATAGAGAAAATTTTGAATAGTTGAAAAGACAAAAATACTCTTAAATTATATCTGTTATTTTTCAGTTGTAGTGATATTTTATCTTTTACTATATTTATTTTTTAAAATATTTATATTATAAATTAATTTAAAAAAAATAAAAAAAGGTCAAATGACCGTTGGGAAGGGGGGGAGGCGTCAGGTCCCTACTAACTGTTCTGACGTGCAGGCAGGCGGATCCCACTTGCTTGCTCAGTTTTTTTAAAATTTTGGTTCCGGTTTGGAATCGAAACCAGTCAATTTGAACCAGAACTAGTGGTTCCAGTTTTGGAATCGGCTCCAGAACATGTTTCTCAACAGTTCTGGTCCGATTTTAGCCTGGAACTGTTGATCACCAGTCCAATTTTGATCAGTTTGGTTCCAGTTTGATCGGTTCCGAACCGAAATGGCCACCTTTAGGGAGAAGTGCCCCTTCTGAGTTAAAAATCAATGGACTTATTAAATCAAAATTGCACTAACATGTTAAAAAAAATAGATAAAATAAAATAATGAGATTTGGCTTCATATGACGAAAATTTTTTATATAGATTTAATTTATCATATTATTTATAAACTAATCTAATCACATAATTATATATTTTTAATTGTATGCTTTCATTAGTTGATATAAATAAAATATAAATTTATATTATTTTGTAATTAGATTAGTTTACGAAGTGGAAAACTGAATGATCCAAGAATTTATTGTGCTTCATGCATTAACATTTAAGTGGGCACAACACTTTTTACAATAAGATATGGTATTTTTTTTATGAAAAACCCGATCCTTTTATAAAAGAAAAATAAGAAAATTTTTTGTTTATTAAAAATAATGCTTATAATTTGAAGAAGGTCAAAAGTATAAATCTGCCCCTAAAGTATACTCAAACAAGAAGTCAACTTCTAAAATATGACCCAGTATAATTATACCCTTAAGCTATAAAATCGGTTCAATTGAATTTTTCAAGTTTGTAGCTGTTATCCACCTTTAACACTTGCCGTTGATTGAACTCGATTATCATGTGGACCAATTATATTGCAACATGTGTCATGAATATTTATAAGCCAAAGGTACAAACTTGCCCTTAAAGCATATCTAAAAGAACAAATTAGCTCATAAAATATGTAATCGGTCCAAATATATCCCTAAACTATGAAATCAGTCCAATTGAACCCCTCAAGATTTATCTATTATCCATCGTTAACCTATGCATTGAGTGAACTCGGTTGCCATGTCGACCAATTATTTTACAACATGTGTCATGAAGATTTATCTGTTCATCCAACAATACGACGTCGTTTGAAGTTAATTTTTTTTAAAATCCAAACAGTGCTGTTTTGGATATTAAAAATAAAATAATAAAAATAATAAATCAATTATAAAATACCCAATTTATTCTAGAAATCCTAAATTCTCCTTTAAAAAAAAAGAAAAAATCAATCTCACCAATCAATTCAATTGCTAAACTAACAATCTAATAATTAAGTTATAACTACAAAAATTTGCAAAGAACAACATCAGAGCAACTATTATATCCTACACAGTATAGGCATAGATAATTTAAAAAATAAATAAAAAGAAGAAGTACTTGAAATAATTAAAATCCGTGAATACCTAAAAATAAGAAAGAAGGGGAGCATAAATTTACAGGCTTTGAAGAACTTACAAAGAACAATCGGATATTCAGGCTGATAAATTTGAAGTTAAATTTACCTAAAAAAGAAAAATTAAAAAAATTAAAAGACTATATAATCAAAAGAATTGTAACAGAGTGAGTTCAGTGGTTGTGGTTGAGATGAATTGGAGGAAAATGAGAGACGGTCTAGCGTATGTTTAAACAGAAAAATCTTGAGGTATTCAATTAGATCGATTTCATAGTTTAAAGGTATAATTTGATTGATTGGATATTTTAGAGGCTAACTTGTTCTTTTGGATATACTTTATGAGCAAATTTGTACATTTAACTTATAAATTTTCATGACATGTGTTGCAATATAATTGATCCACGTGGCAACCGAGTTCACTCAATGGCAGAGATTAACGGTGGATAACGGCTGCAAATTTGAAGGGTTCAATTAGATCGATTTTATAATTTAGGGATATAATTATACTGAATCATATTTTAGGAACTGACTCGTTCTTTTGAGTATACTTTAAGTGCAAATTTGTACATTTGGACTTTAAAGAAATTTGAAAATAATTCTCTAATTTTCTGAATAGAAAATTCTATAACTGAATATATAATTTCATTTTCCAATTTTCTTATTGTTTTTCAAAAACTAAACAGATCAAGAATCTCCCATGTAATATGTGCAATTGCAAAGATGTAAAAACTATCATTATCACAGCTCACTTGTTTTGAAATATTTCAATATCAACTACCATTCTTTGATTTAACCAAGTGAAAGGACCAAATTAAGGCGATCCAAATGGATGAGTACAAAGAAGAGTGAATTACTTGTATTTCTGTCACTATCCCTAGAAAATTACTTGTCTAAACTCAATCCATCCATCAAATATTTGCATTTGTTATGCTGTCGTCCCTCATTACTTACTAATGGTTGAATCGCCAATAACTCAAGAATTTATTCATTTTGTCGGAACACAAGTATCCTTAGCTAGTCAATTATGATCACATGCCAAAACTAATTATGTTTGTGCTGAATAGGATCTCAAAAGCGATTAGAATTGATTTATATCAAACATTATACAGGCAAATTCCAACAACCATATTATTACCTAACAGCAAAACAGTAACATTTCTAATTCCAGGAAAAGATAACCCCCCTCAACAAATACAGTTTGCACATATGTACAAATGAAGTACCTTTGTTTCCTACTTTACATTATTCTGCACAACGATTACTCAAATCTTAGATTAGATGAATCCTATGCATCCTCACCATCGCTCATTCCCGTATGGCTGTCAATAAAGACCCCCGTCGACGAGTCCATCTCATCAACAATCCTCCCTCTGTTTATTACACAAGCATATATGTTATTGATGTCATGAGGATGAAGCAGAAAAGAAATACCCTTACTTTCAAAATAAAAGGTGTACCTTTCAAGAACAAACTTCCCTTCTTTATACTTTTGGCCCTTTTCATGAGCAGCTTCCTGAATAGGAATAACAAGAAGAAGTAGCATTAACTCATTAAGAAAGAAAGATGCATATACGGACCGTGATGAAAAATTTTCGAGCCAAATAAACCCACCCTCATTTTAACTTCCTACAAAATCTATATTCTAAGATGGATCAAACAGAAGAGCATTTTCATTTTCATAGTGTGGGCACAGAAGAGAGAGAGAGAGTGCAGTACATATTTCCAGCCAACAATTTGTCCACAACAGCAGCAAAATATATCAGCTACAGTATGCAATCCTGAAAGCATCATCCTCTCCTCTGAAGGTCCAATTGTGACATTCACCCTGAAATTACAAACTCGACAGAGTGAAGTATGAACCTCCACAGCGTTGATACAGCCCTATAGTTGTAATTTGTAAAGCTACAGCTTAAAGGAATAACTCAACGTAAGAATAAAACCCTTCTGTTAAATGTGAATCCAGTCATTGATACTGAGATGTGAATATGCATGTGCACTCCATCTGTATTTCACTGTTTCTGATTGTGCGTGGAAATCCAAGAATTATAATCTTATCACAAGTTAATCCAGAAAAATTACAAAGCCAATTTGTAGCTAATATTTGCCTTTAAGTGACATTCTGTAATTAGTCCATAATTTTCCAAAATCATAAATGGGTTGAATTCTCAGAAATATCATAGGAATAATAACTTCAAGGCAGTGATCAGGCGCATATGAAAGTTGATTCCGCGAGCATGCAATTAAACAAATTACGTTGCTCTACTCTTACTAAGACAAGATGGAACAATTTCCAATGATGAACGGGGTTTTGATGAGAACTACTACGCTTTAGTTTCCTTTCATTTTTTTAATTGATTTTGTACTCAAAACATTATTATAATGCTTCACAAATTGCAACTTCAGATTATGAACTGAAGAACTATGAACAGAAGATGAAATTGTTATAACAGAAAATGCAGAAGAAAGAAATTAAACATAAATAATTGAAGATAACCATTCCAGCATAAAATTAATTCAAACTGTTAAAACCATCTACCCTGCGAAGTAGTGCCAATTTATATAACAGAACTTAGGCAAGCACGGAAACACCTTAAAAACTTCGAACAGAAAATAACCATCACTAGAAGGCCATTAGAATAGCTCTAAAGATGAATTTTATTGATGGTATCATTTCAAATAATGTCATAAAATATCTAGTAAGAAATTTGACAAGCACATATAAAAAAGAGAATTTGGAATTTTGTGTATACGTGAAAATTCATTTGCATAACACGAAGATTGAATTTCATTCAAGTTCAACTAAGAAACTGACACTACAAATTGCAAGGTAAGCGTATTTTATTTGTCCATACTCATGCTCAAACTTAGCATCACAAGGAGATGTTACACAAATCTAAGAAATGTTACAAGAACAGCAGTAATTAAATGCTCTTAATGAATCATAAGCTAGTCAATTTTCAATATAACAATATCCATTATGACAAGAATAACTGCGGCAAATACTTCAGCCCATTATAACAAGAATTAAATGCCAGTAAGCCAATAACTAGTCCAAAACAGAGCAGAGAACACCAAAAAAAAACGTACACAGTATTGAAGAGGTATGCCTTTCCTCGGCGGCAATGAAAAGACTGTACAAATAAAGAAGAATAAATAAGCAGCATCAGCGACTTATGAAGAATCCAAAAATGGCATTCCTTTTATAAACTAAGGAACAGAATCTATAAATCTGTAATTTGCGGCCAAATAGCTGCAAAAACTGCAAAATTTGAAGTGGCATAGCTTCAATTAATCATACTAAATATGGGAATCAATGCAAAGATGATAAAGTTAAGGGCAAAAAGAAAAATTGGGGGACTGTAATATACCCTTGAAACGAGATCAACAGGAAGGGCTAAGTGGGTACTGCAGAACTTGCATCTGTACGATCTGCCTTCTAACTCCACCACAAAAATTCTTCCCATGTCTGGTTATTGATTTGAGTTTCAGCTAAAGCAACTGGAAGGCAGAAAGATTGCTTCTTTACCTTTGGGGATTGAAAGAAAACAAGAGGAATGGTAAGATACTTTCGGATTAGATAATGGAGGGAACTCTGCTAAGTGACACTTGTCCTATGAATGGCCAAATATCAGACAGATATGTAATATGTATAGGATTGTTATATTAGCATCCCAAAACTCTATCTATTTTCTTTTTATCTAAATTTAAAGCAGGCTCTCTCTATTTTTTTTATTTATCTCAATTTCTGAAAATTTATATTTATTTAAGAGTTATAAAAATTTTCTAAATAATATTTTATTATTTTTTTCTATATTTTATTTTTTTCTTTTTTATCTCTTATTTCTCTTCAATTTTTAAATAATTTTATTAATAAAAAATTAAAATAAAGAGTGAGATAAGAAATATTGTTGGAATGCACATAATTTTCAAGACAAACTAAAATAGAGGGTGAAATAGAAAACATTGTTGGGATACTCTAAGTTCGTATTTTTAAAAAATACCGTAGTAATTTCATAAATTTGATTGTATATTTATTATTATTTTATTGTAAGTTTATTATATTTGTAAGCAGATTCATTATTATTTGTAATCATACTTATTTAGAATATATTCTATATTTGACTGTATATTCATTATTATTTGACTGCATATTCATTATTATTTGAATTGGTTCATTTAAAATATATTATATGTTTTATTATTATTTAATTGTATATTCATTATTATCTGAATATAGATTCATTATTATTTGCAATCATGTTTATTTAGAATATACTTTATGTTCATTATTATTTGCATACAAATTTATTAAAAAAATAAAAAAAAACAAAATCACATAAAAATTAGAAAAAAAATGATTACAAATAATAATGAATTTGCATGTAAATAATAATGAACATGATTAATATAGCTACATGATCTAGGATCCTCTTACATGTGCATTTTTTTAATTTAACATTAGCTTTTTGAAATTTAATGTCCTTGTTCTTCTTTTTCTACTTGATTTATTTTTCTGTAACTTTTTATGTTGATTGCAAATAGACGAACATATTTTTAGTGGATAATGTAATTTTATGATAGTTTGATTTATGAGAATTCATATAAAATTCAGTTGTTAAATAATAAATTTATAATTATTTAGCAATAAATTCATAGTTGTTAAATAATAAATTTATAATTATAAAAACTCATAGTTGTTAAATAATAAATTTACAGTTATAAAATAATAAATTTATAGTTGTTTAACTCTGTTTAACGGAAAATAAATATTAGCATCATCACTCGTGCAAATAAATTTTTAGTGCATGGAGCAACCTAATAATAAAGTTGCAATATGGCTTGACCCCATCTAGCTATGGAGGTCAGTTTTGGACTGCTGCTCAATTTTATTTATTTTTTAAAAAGAGAATTTTGCATGAATTACCGAATTTAAAATTTATTTTAAGAAATAAAGGCACTTTTATTTTTTCATTTTAATTAAATATTTTTTTTTGTCATATATACTATTTTCTTCTTTGAATTTACTGAAATACAACTAGCAAAGAACCATGAACAAGAAGGCAGTTGAAAGAAAAGAACGAATCGCGACGATAAGCCAAAGATGATTCAGGGATCGGAGTGCAAATATGTGCCTCCGCCAGCGATAAATTCGACGAACTTACCTACTCATCCCCAGAATTCGTGGCAATCTCTGCTGCGCTTTAAACTGTTATTTTAATCAAACAAGTCTTCTTTCTCTGCTTCGTAAATAGGAGACTGCTTTTTTTTTCCTCTCTTCATTTTTTTTTCTATGTTTCCTTTTGCTGTGAGTATTGATTGCTGCTGTTATTTCTTCTTTCTATTTACTGCGCTTGTTGAATTGATTTGACAAACTCGAATTTACTTTTTATGGTTTCCTAACTTATCTTTTCTTGTTAAAAAAAAAACTTATCTTTTCATTTTTCTTTTTGGGTCTGATTGGATTTTTTATTTTATTGTTTTTCATTTACACATTGTATATAAAGCTTCCGACTTAGAGAGAGATCTGATCATTGAATTGCCATATTGAAGAGGCAGTATTATTTTTTGGAAAAATGAACTTGAATTTTAACACTATCACATCTCCAATGATTGTTATAAACAGCATCAAAGCAATAATGTCTTTAATATCTACAATAAGCTTCTACTTTTTCCTCTAATTGTTTGAAAATTTAGATAATTTAATCAATATATTTCCAAAATATATCTAGATATATCAAAAATATACTGAATGTGTACTTTTTAATATATTTTAAAGTAATTTTTTTTAATATAAGTATTTTTGTAATATTTTTATGCATTTTTAATAGTTTTTAAAAAAAATTTAAGTTGAAATATTGTTATAATATTTTATATATTTTTTTTTCATTTTTTAAAATTTCCCTTTAAAAAATGGCTTGAGCTCATCAAGCAACCAAAACCCATCTCTTTTTTAATTTACCTCTTCCATTCCAACTATCGTATAAGAAAAATAAAATTTGTTTCGTTTTTACTTACATTTTAGATTAGTAATAGAAAATAAACCATTTTTTCCAATTTTATTCATGTCTTAGTTTTAGAGAAATGAATTTTATTAGAGTAATTATAATTTATTACTTCCTTTATCTGGAAAAAGTAGGTCTAGTTTTAGTTTTACATATGTTAAGAAAATTAGTTAATTTAATGATTTTGCTTAATGTTTTCCAAAAAAAAATACCGTTCATTTATTATTATTTTGAAAATAATCATTTGAACTATACAAAATTCAAATTAATACATATGTATATACCAAAAGTTATTTAAAATATTTACTCGTAATTGATAAAAACGACTATTTGAATTTTTTTTTTTATCAAACCACCAATTAATGAAGTACTTGACTAGAAATATGAAAACATATAAATTTAAGAGTCTAATAATTAATTGATAGCTTATTTATCGATATAAGTAGTAATAATATATTGTAATAATAATGAAATATTTATAATTGAATAAAATAATTACGCTTTAAAACAAAAGTAATTTATAATTTCAGATGATGAAAAATAGAAAATAAATATATTTTTTCCGGAAAAAAAGAATACAATTTTTAAATTGTGAAAAAAATTTAAACTAATTATTTTATAATTATAATTATATTTCTTAAATAGCATTTTTAATTGATATTTCGAAAAATTTCAAAAATATAGGCTTGTAGTTTCCGACGTTGCAATTTTAAATATATGGTATTTTTTGTGTAAAATAGATACTGTAATTTGAACTGTTAACAATTTTAAATACATACTACTAACACTATAAAAATATACTGATATGACACTAATTCTCAATCTACATGACTTTCTTTTTTTTACATAGCAATATTTTCTTTATCCTACGTAACTTTTTACTAATTTAAAAATAAAATAATAAAAAATCTAAAATTCCACTGATGCTGTCACCCCTCCACAAACATTTTCACACCCATCATTCTTGCTATAGCAGCGGCCTCCACAAAAAAAAAAAAAAAAAAAAAGTTAGATTTAAACTCTAACCTAAACCCGATTATTTGAATTCTATTACTCTCTTCACATTTTATTTCCTGATCAATCTATGAAATACAGACGAGGAATGTCCAAAAAAATAGAAAACTAAGGAAAAAATAAAAGCTCAAACTCAGAAAAAAACCAAAATTGTAATGTAATAGAAAATCCAATTGTAGAAAACAACCCAGAAAAAAATTAAAACTCAAGAGCAATGAAACTCAAAATTAGACTTTTTATCATTTCTTGATATGTAGTATTATTAATAAGCTAAAATCAAAGATATTCAAGAAACCTAGGAAGAAAACTCAATTATTTGAAAAAATAAAAAATCCAAAATTTTTTAATACTTGAAATCTTTCAAGCTTCTCCAACTTCTCAACTGCTCAAGCTTCTCTAACTTCAAGTACAAAATTGACCCAGATAACCCGTTATCTATAGGTACAGAGTCCTCAATCTGGTGAAATTCACAAAACCCAAGCGGATCTCACATATACAGTTGAATTCACCTAAAATCATGCTGAATCGTGTCACTGCTGAGAGTAGAGGACGGCTGGTCACGTGAGCAGTGATGGTGAGAGCTTAGGTTTATGTTACTTTTGACAAAGAGGCTACAAGAGGTTGACTTGACATGAAGGGATGAATGGCTTGAGTGAGAAGTTGATGCTGGAGCCCGCGATGGTAGGATCTACTTTTGTCGATCTGTGACAAAAAACGTCGTGTGCTAATGAAAAAAAAAGAGTTAGGGATTTAAGAAGGATGAGTTGGAGGAGAAGTATTAGAGATCTGAAGTTATTTATTGCTTCATTTTTTTAAAAAAAAATTATTAAAATGTCATGTAAAATTGTTAAATATTATGTAAGAGTTATAAAGTCTCATGTAGAAAAGAGAAAGTGATATAGGAGAGATAATTAATGTTATATCAGTATTTTTTAATGATATTAATTGTATGCATTTAAAGTTATTAACGGTACAGATTATAATATTAATTTTATATCAAAATATATCACGTACTTAAAGTTACAAAAATAAAAAACTACGTACCTTTTTTTTTTAAACCTTTCCCTTTATATTATTGGCTTAATTATACAAAAAAATTGTGAACATTATCGTTTGTTACAATTATATTAAAAATTTAAGTTTAATTATATGTACTTTACATTTTGTAACAAATATAATTATATGTACTCCAATCCTACATGCCGATAATATGAAAAAATATTAAAAATATATAAAATGATATGGTTGTTAGAGGTGGCGCCAAAATAAAAAATTTGGCCCATCAGATAGGAAAATGATAACATATTTTCTACTTCAACATCATTTCAGACGATCACGTCATTTTTTTAATGTTTTTCCATTTCAGTTCTACACATAATCGTAATAAAATATAATATATTCAAAATAAAATTCGTTACAAAATCTAAAGTACATATAATTAAATTTAAATTTTTAAAAATTTGTATATAATTATAACAATATGCAAAATTGAGAAATTTTTTTTTTTCATATAATTAAACCAAAAAACGGGTGGAGAGCATCAATTATTTTCGATTTTGTTTGTAATAATACCAGGGTGTTTGAAATTAAAAATATGTTTCAAATTTTTTTATTTAATTAACTAATTTTTTAAATTTTTTTATAAATTTATTTTTTAAAAAATATTTATTTAGCTAGTAGGAGAAAAGAAGTAATTAAAATGATGGTCGGTCACCTAGCAACCCAACAAACAGCGGCTGCTGTAAAAGCAGTCACAGGAACAGCCGTCCAAGCCTTTTGGCGGTTGCTTTTAAAAGCCATAATTTCTCGTCTTTCAGAGCCCACCACGTGTCCACCAATTTCCCCCTCTCTATGTGGGTCCCGCATAATTATAACATTTTTGTTTGAAAACCGCCGACGCGCCCTCCTCAACCGCCTGTCACCTTCCAACACCACACATACACACACGCTATTCCTTCATCTTTCCATCCAATCCGTACAGGGTTCCGAAGTGGCAACATCTGATTGGAAAACAGTCACAGTACCCACATAAGACGAACAAAGAAGAAAAATCTTTGAAAAATGGCAGCCAGAGCACCACAATGAAAATGGTGGGACCGCGGGAGGGAGCTGCTAAGGTGGATCCCACCCAAAAGCGGCCGCCCCGCCTTTTCTTACAAGGCTGTTTCACACGTGGACCACTCTTGTTCCCTTAACAAAATAAATTCTTTTTTTTTGCTTTATTTTCATTTCCTCCATAATATTTTAGTTTTGGACTTTAATCCTTACACTTCATTAAATTATTTTTCACCCCTCATCTTACATATATATTTCATTTTTAACCAAATAAGGATTCCTAAAATAGCATGGCAATGTACAGGTACATGACTGGAGTTTATTTTGTGTATTTTCTCAACAAATATATGTTCACATTTTAAAATTTAAATTTGTGTAATAATCTATCTAATAAGTTATATTAATTGAATTCTTATTTTTAGCATGAATACTTATATATATTCATAATAAACATATATGAAATCAACAGATGTCCTTTTTTTCTTCTAATTATTAATAAAACCAAGTCAAGAAAATATAAAAAACTGGAGGGGGGCTAAATGCAAAAGAAAAAAAAAAGCTGGTGCAACTGAAAACAAAACCAAGATGTGCACGTGACGACAACCCGAATCCCGACATGTTCCTCATCAACACGGAATTACGGCCACTTGGGCCCCACATAGCATGGGACCCCTTCCCAGCCGCTCTGATTCAGTCGTTCACTCTTCCTTCCAATGAAAAAATCGCGGTTCGGTCGTCGGTGCCGCCTGTTATAATCTAAAAGCCCAAATAAAAAAATAAATGAAAAAAGACAATTTAAACAGCCTTCACAAAACGCGTACCTCAGGGCCCCACGTAGAGGTCCTCATTGAGCCGTTGGATTAAAAAGGTTCCTAGAGATCTGTTCAGTAAAAGGACAAATAAGTATGCGAATCACGAGGGGATTTTAGATGAGAGGCAATCGGGACAATGACCGGACCCCATATTTCTCATCATGATGCCGCCCTTCTGCAGTTATTGACAGCTTTTCACTCTTCCTTTTTTAATTTTCTTTTTATTCTAAATTAATTTAATAATAAAAGTTAAAAATTACATATAAAGACTTTTTTTAAAATGTCCACGTGTTACGCGTGGTGATAGGCTAAGCTGCGCATCTAATAAGGAACCCATCAAATCGAACCGCCTACAATGCCGTCGGCGACATGTCTGTTGGACACATGTACGCTCTTTACACAGATAAGATACGCAGCCTTAATCCAAATAAGTGACAACAATTTTATAATTTTTTTATTCCTTTTTATTCTGTTTGGTAACGTAGAAAGTGAAGGAAAAGTTGAACCCTCCATGATTTGGACCCATTTATGTAGATTCAGCTGCTCCGTTAATTTTCCCAGGTGCTTTTCTTAGCAGACAAATAGAAAAAACGGCAAAAATGTGGAAACTTTATATTTATATTAGAAGATGGAAAAAAATTATATTTCTCACTAGCCATAATGAAAACAACGATAGAGAAATTCATAGTTAATTTCTCTGCTGCAAAAAAAAGAAAGAAAAGAAAAAAAGTGGATTATATAGCTTTTGCCTAAGTTATCTCTCATTATATACATAAAAAGATATGTCAGCTTCCTTGCTTACTTTTAAATTCTTCTCATTTCCTTCTGCATCTAGGTGGAAATTGAGATAAGACCGAAAGAGAGAGAAAAAGAAAAAGGAAAAAACCACAACCGCCCAAGCACTAACTGCAAAATCAGGCTACTTCGGCTGGAGGAAGGTTCAGATCAAGATCAAGCGACAATCCCTTGTTGGAAGAACTAATACGGTCATGGTCATAATCAACAACAATTGATGAATCAGAATCACTGTGAGCCCCTCCGTTAACCATCGCCGCCTTACGATCGTATTTACACATGTTAGTAAGATTCCTGTTATTACTCTCTCCCTGAGCAAACGCATCGAAGAAAAAAACTGGCCGAGCCACTGCGGCGACTGAAATCCACGCACCCCCGGGAAAGCTAACACTGTTGGGGAAATGGTGGTGGTTTCTATGATTGGCAATGTTGAGAGTGAGATCAAGAGGCGGAGCAGGAGAAGCAGCGCGTGGTGGTGGTGGTGGTGGAGGAGAGGTAGACTCGACAGTGCTACTCTGACTAGGGCTGCGAGCGACAGTGAAGGCACCACCAGCAGCAGCGGCGGCGGAGTGATTGAGTTCGGAAACAGAAGGGAAGTTAGTCTTAGCCTTGACGCCACGAAACTCGCGAGCAGCAGCGTCATAAGCACGCGCCGCCTCTTCCGCAGTGTCGAAAGTACCAAGCCAAACCCGAGTTTTCTTGCCGGGGTCTCGGATCTCAGCGGCGTAACGTCCCCATGGCCGCTTTCTGACGCCTCTGTAACGGATCTCCATGGCTTTACAGTTGGAATTATTAGGGTTATTATCACTGCCGGCCGACCTGTCTCGTGGAGCCATTTTCCTATTAGGGTGTTTGGACAGAGGGAAAGCGAGAGAAACTGAGAGAAAAAAAAAAAAGAGGGGTTGGGTGACAGAGAGGCAGGGAAGGTGGGATTAAATAGAAAGGAGGAGAGAGAAAGGTGGGGTACGAAGGCTACGATGCTTCTGGGGGTGTTGATTGTTTGTGTTTATGTATACAGTCAAAGATAGAAAACATGGCTTCTCTTACACGTCCCACTTCGAGTTCGTTCAGTGGCTAATCAGATTCTGACACGTACAGCATAATTAAATTAAAAATTAATACTACTTGCTATTTATTTCTTTATTTAATTAAGGTAACTGTACTCAATTCTATATTAACTCTCATTTTTTACAAAATTTAAATTTTATTTACATATTATCATAATTATTTATTTTTTTATAAATTTAAAATTAATTAATAACTTTTTATTCTAATAAAATTATTAAACATAACAGTTAATATAGGATGGAGGAATATTAATTTGCCTTGCCGCGCGCATGTCGGACAACAAAGGCATTGGCCATATCCACCGTTAGCAGGCTAATTAATTTTATTTATATATATCATTATACGGACTATCATCAATTTTCATTTTCTTTATGAATATTAAAAACTGATAAAAAAATTTTAACTTAAATTGTAATGAGTAATTTAATAAATTTAATACTTGAAGATTTATAATAGTTAAATATTTTAATATGTACGAAATTTATTTAAAATTTTTAAAATAAACATTTTAATATAAAATTGATGAAGCAATATTCAATCCCTCATAAATTTTAAATTCATTTTATTTCTTTTTATATATGGATAAAAATTAATATAAATAAAATTAGATATTTTCATATACTTAACTTGCAATTAACTTAATCAAATTTTAAATAATTTTAGATCTTGGGTTGGATTATTTAAATAAATTCAACAGTTTTTTTTTTTGGAAATTGCCAAATCTAGTTATATTTGCATCGAAAATGTATTGATTTTTTTTTTAAAAGAGAACAATTTATATTTGGATATAAATAACATATTAAAAGGCACTATCAAAAATTAGTAAATTTTTTATTTTTGCGGATTAAAATGTAAATATATTTTATAAAATGTACGAAATGCATCTTAAAATATCAAAAATTAAATTTAATTAAAAATAATTATCTGTTATGAATTTGATAAATTACTATTTAAATTTTTTTTATTAATTAAATGATACAAAACAATAAAAGTATAACCTATGAGTTATTTAGAATTGAATTTTGGAAAAACACTTCAGAAAAAATTTTATATTTTTTTAAATTTTAAAAACTGTTTTTAATAAATATATATTTTTAAAAAATAATTTATAAAAAATTAAAAAAAATAATTATTTAAATAAAAAAATTTAAAATATATTTGAAATATAAACACTCCTGTATATGTTAATTCGGTTATTATATAATTTTTTTTTAATAAATGATAGGTCAACACGTGTGGAAAGGTGTCAGTCGTACGCGCTCCTCACGTGATGGCGCGCCCGTCATTTTATTTTATTTTGAGTTAAAAGAGATATTCTATTCACTGCACAGTCAACGAGACCTATGAGAATATAAAATACATCCGCCGCAACTAGATGCTACTTTCATTGAATTAAGCTATTATCCTGTACACCAATTTCACATGCACTCTTCACCTTCTACATATGTCATGGATATTATGCACCATTGGATCGCAAAGGGGGACTAAGTCAACAGCCACAACAATAGAGAGTGGGATAATGGAGACAAATTGTTGGGTTTGAGAAAG
>CATIWF010116784.1:0-20970 GCA_949630135.1 Balakata baccata
AAAAAGAAGAAAAAATCTGAATCTCTTTTTTCTTATTTTGACAAAAAAAAAAGGTTACATATTTATAGAGAAAGAAAGGCTCTAGAATCCCTACAATAAAGGAAATAATCAAATAATCAAATATGGAATCCCTATAATCAAAGAAATAACAAATTTTTCCTTGATTGTAGGATTTTATTCCTAAAATCATATCTTTCCTAATTTACCAACATAAAGTTTGACTTAATCTTTGAAACTTTACATTCTAATTAAAACAAAAAACTATTTTTTTTCTTTACAAAAAAAAATATGCTTCTATAATCATGATTTAGTTTGGTTCTATACTGATGATTGCAAAGAGAAAAAATATAAAATTTGATTGGCATTATATCTGTATTGTTATAGCTATAAATTTTTATGTTCAATTATAACTTGTAAGTATGATATGTAACTAAAAGAAACAAAAGTCATTAAATTAATATAATTGTTGGATTTGTACTTAGAAATCTACACGAGAAATTTTGAATATGTTATCCAAATTATCTATCTCAATATATTTCAACTAATATATTGTATCAACATAGTAAACTAAACCCTTTTTTTTAAGGAAAAATGGGAGGGTGAAATCATTTTCTTGATTTTGAATTTGATTGCTTGAACCATAATCTTCACATAATGGTTCTTGAATTTCTTGGTCAACTTTTTAAAGAGAAGTATAAACTATTTAAAGTTTAGTTGCAACACATCAAATCTATCTTACTTCCACTAGAAACCAACCAAATCTAAATTAGTAAATTCATCGACAAAGTTATGTTAAAAAAAAATACTAACAAAAGTATTAACAAAACCAATTCGTGAGCCAGTAAAATATTTGCATGCTATATTTGCACGCCAAGTTATGAAGGAGCAAGTTAACTCCAGAACTCACCAAACATGAGCAGACTCACCTGACTGGTATCAAAGCCCTAAGAAGCTTGGTAATAAAAGAAAGACTTTTTTGAAAATAAATTAAAAGTTTTGGGGAGGAGACCTGATTTCTTAAGAAATAAGGTGCATTGAAGGTTTCGACAGGCATAAAAATAAAAGACTGAGGACTCATTGTCATTGTATGAAATAAATGATCACAGACGTAACAGCCAAAAATCAAAGAATTTAGGGGCATCATAATGTACCTTACCCATAGAATTTAAAAAGGTTATTTTCTAATTTTCTTCTCACACCATATCTTAGCAGAATAAATTCGAGGGAGTTACTTAGCTACCTGTTGCAGCTTTAATTCGCTTAAAATCACTATAATCAAAGACATCTCCATTTGCAATAACTGGAATAGACAACGCTGCAACAATGTCAGTAATCTCACTCCACTTAGCTGGATCCCTTGGCCTATCTGCAACTGTTCTGCAAATTAGGCAACAGGATTAACTCTTTTCACAGATAAATTGGTATGTAGATCATGATTAGTCTCAGCTCTTACAACAGCATCAATTGATCACCCATTTTGAGTACTTCTCAATAATCACATTTGTAGAACTCCAGTACACTAGAAGTGTTTGTTAAGTGTTAAAATATGCAATGTTGATATCCATGTCATACAGAAGCTTTGGGGCTGCTGAAGTTATGTTTCGAATTATTCCTTACCATCATCAAATAAGACATCATAATCTTTACCTGCTCCATAAAGTTCTCGAAAGAAACAGTGCTTTTCACAGTAGAACTTTAATGCTTCCATGTTGCCATCATATCCTACACTGACTCTTCTTCTTCAGCCATCCACAGTGCCAACCAATACTACAGCTGAAAGTTTTAATTCCCAATCCTCATCCACCACTAAAACACATTTTAGGTACTACAAATACCAAACTTCCCAATGTATCAACCTCTCCTAACAACTCTTTTTCAGTCCTAGATAATTACCATTATATTAATACTGTGTAAAGGCGTTTAGAGGGTCACTGTCATGGGTTATCACATTTATTGCCTTCATTAAACAGGAGTAAAGAATAAGTATTGCTAACAACCAGTATGGCTGTTAAGCAGTTGGCCTCTGGCAAACTTTTTTTTTCCCTCACTTCTTGTTTTACTGAATATGCTTTTTCCAGCCTTACATTAACCAGTCTCAGAAAAGCCTTTTGACTAAAAGAAAGTAAGCAGGTTTGGCACCATGGCTTCAAACTGGCCTCAATTTCCTGAATGATAAGACCAATAGTGGCCATTATAGTGGCTGATATGTAAAGGCCATCAAGTGTTTAAGCCTTAAACCCCTAAAGAGTCAGCAATTATTTTAGTGCATTTTTGTGCTTCTCTCATGTGTTTTATGCTAAAAGCATTCAAACGTCTAGCAAATCTCCTATAACTTCAATGACAGACCTGATAAAATTTGGCGACTCAGAATACCACAGTTAAAATTATATCAGTTCAATTTCCCATAAATATAGCAAACAATTTTGTGCTTTGTTTATTTATTTTTCTGTCATCCTAATCACAATGCAACTCCTAAATGTGCGATTGGAATTAGCTATATATGATCAAGCTGACCGAATTATTGCTTGATTGAAATGAGTTTGCTTTTGATTGATTGATTAGCAATGCATGTTATGAATTCATGACCAGTAATTCTATTTTGCACATTCTGTGGTCCAACATTAGTTGAACCTCACCTTCCATGAACAGCAAGAGCAGAAACACCCGTTTTTTCAATACGTCTAGCAAGTTCCACTGTATCTTGGGGAGATCTTAGTAATCGAATCTTACAGGTTACTGGACAATCTAAGTTCCTCCTCAGTGTTGTCATAATCTGAGCAAAAAAAAGATTTTAAGGTTAAGAACATGAATAAACCGATGACATCAGTAGGAAAGAGCAATTTTCCAAATATATGTTTTGCATACATCATTAATGAGCTCTGGCTTAGTCAATAGCGCAGCACCCATGCCCCCACTTATAGAAAATGACTTAGGGCAACCCATATTGACATCTATTGCAGCAACATCTTTACACCTAATGAGAAGGAAAAACTGTCAAATATACTTACTAACCAAACTAAGTGATTGCTCGAGTGGAATTGACAAAATGATGAAAAAGAAATGAATGGCCATGCAGAGGCGCAACATAATCAGAAAATTTTAGCAATTACCAGATCTAGCAATACTAATTCTAGTTTAAATTTCCTTTCATAGTAAAATTGAAAACAGAGACTATGGTACTTACACTATTTGAGCAGCAGTTAGAGCCCTCACAGCATCAGAAGTTCCAATTTGGAATACAACCCGATTTATTTCTTGATAGCAGGTTCTGAAGACAACATTTTCTGTTCCTTTCTCCACGAAGTCAGTGCACCCAATGTATTCTGCACAAAAATAAACATGAGTTTCCCCAATCAACATTGTATAGATGCAATGGGGCAATAAGGAAATACCTCAAATATAGTAAGACAATCGTTGGTTTCAATACTCCAACATGAAAAGGAAGGACAAAAAAGGCACTTTATTCATTCTTTTCTTTTAATTTGGATGACAACAAGAGTGAAACAAAGAGTAATTTTAAATTTCTTTTTTTGTTAGAAAGATCCAACTTTGACACCCAGAGTTGAAATCTAGTTTAATTTATTAGTCCAATGAGGAATACTGGGAAGTTACTGCTATCTTGAAATCAATTTTTATATCGACTAGGTCTATGCTGAGTTTTTCAAAGTTTATGGACCTTTACTTTATGGTCCTTTGCTTGGTTAGTTCACTTCTAAGCTGTAATCTCAGCAACAAAGGAGAAAAGGAGAAATTCAGAGTATATAAAAATGGATGCACTCTTCACAAGTTAATGGAGGTTGAAATTATGATAATTTGAGGTCAGTTACCCCCAAGAGTAATGTTTGTATGAGTGACTATTAATTGTTTTCTTTTTCTTTTCTTTCTACTAAAAGCGTGCAGTAGCCAGAGCTGCTTTTCAGGGTAAACAATTAATCCAAGGAACCCCACTTTTCCAGTGTTAATTTAGTTACAAATCAAACCTCTTGAGTACGCTACTGTATACCCCCAACATTCTATTGTTAGTACTTAGTCGCCTTTATTTTTAAATTGAACATAATTTTACACCTTAATTTGCAAGATCACTTCCAGCCAACAGAAACAGCACCTTGTTGTATGTGAACCTCGACACACTCTTATCATTTAATTCATAAACTGTAAAGTGTAAACCCTAGCCTTTTAGATATTTGTCATATTTCCTGAACCCTGTTGCACACCAAAATATATGTATGCAGGCAAATATTTTCTGTCCTAATTCCTCAGAATTCTTCAATGTTAAATCTCATGCACTTTCACTGATACATTCTGATGAGCCTTTCCAATGAGCTAACATAATATAAGTTTTCAACATACCACTGAGCTCTCGTTGCCTTTATAATCCATCTTCGGAGAAAACAAATTACACTCCAAATACAACAATTCAGCTTTCACCTTTAAAATATTTTTCATACATCTAACCATGTCAAAATTGGCAAGAGAGGCTCTTTTTCACTAACTTTGTCATCTTCTTTTCTTAGATAGGTTATATTATAACAAGCATTAATTATGCACATCACTCAAATATCCATATGGTTAACTAAATGGATTACGCAAGCGCAAAAATCAGATAAAAAAATAATATTAATTCTACGAAGAGCCATATCTATTGTGTAGTTTCAAATGCCACCAGACCAAAAGGTCAACCAAATTGCCTAGCTTGCTAGTCAAGCACTTCAGATAGCAACATAAATTCTATAACTTCAAAGAAGTTTAAAGACCACAAAAGGGTGTTTTCTTCAGCTGACCCAGATAAATATTTACTAAACCTGAGAATCATTAAGCATAAGGCAATTGTCAGCAACGATCTCAACATGAAATAGAAATTACCATTTTAACCAGTGCTTGCATTCAAAATTTCAAGATCAATGATCCCCTCCTCGAATGTAATATTTGCACCATATGAAGCTCATAACCTAAACATCAATGTCCTTGACAAAACAATACAACTAAATTCAATCAATAGGGAAGAGCCTCTATGAAACCACCGTAAAGTGATATTTTCACAACAATTCACAAACAAAGAATCCCTTGATCATAAATTATTTGCATACAAATTCATTGGGCACCTTTAATGTCAAATTCATGCAACTGAAAGGGTGCCGAGGAATGAGAAAACAATGTACATGGACAACAAAATTCCAGGTAATATTTACTCATGGCCATACCCATATAGTAATTCC
Organism: Balakata baccata; assembly: GCA_949630135.1. NCBI lineage: Eukaryota > Viridiplantae > Streptophyta > Magnoliopsida > Malpighiales > Euphorbiaceae > Balakata > Balakata baccata. The sequence goes on from CATIWF010116784.1 coordinate 5,217, forward strand.
ATAAGATCTATGTTGTCACTAAATGATTATGAATGTTCCATTGAATTTTAATCATTTTATATACAATACGCAGCTAATATCCAAAATTTCTTCGGGGGTGTTTGGGATTATGAATGATTATGAATATTCCTAAAAGTAGGTTTTGAATTTTTTTGATTTAATTGACTGATTTTTTTAATTTTTTATAAACTGTTTTTTCCAAATCTACTTTTGAAAAAAATATCTATTTAACTGCTTCTACTAAAAACAGTTTTCAAAACTCAAAAAAATTTAAAAATACAAAATTTTTTCCGAAAAGCGTTTTTCCGTAACTCAATGCCGAACAGAGCCTTCCCCTTCCTTGAGGTGATTGCCAACAAAAATAGCTATTAGTCTGTGCAGTGCAACCTCCCTCACCAGATTTTTGCCTTCGACGAAAAGTGTCATAGAAAGGAAGCACTGGAGAGTTTCCTTTTGTGGGCTGAAGCATGCCACCAATGATTGCTATTATAAGAATTGCATTACAAAATCAATCTTCTTTCCTTCTATCAAATATCAAAAGTTGGCCTTGAAAGAGTTCACCTTTGCCACCAATACTGCCTACTCCAAAGCCTACTCAACTCAAATTACCAAATGAAAGAGTTCACGTTTTTTGTTCAATAAGTAGCCACATGGGAGGTTAGACTAAAATGTACTTAAATATTGCGGTAGAATTCCCTAGAAACCTCTGACATGGCACTGCAGACATGAAATTGAGTAAGGAAAGCCTTAGTCTGCATCTGGACAGCCTTGCAACCGGGAATATATTGGACCCAATCGATTCCCATTCCAGACATCCTTCGCAGACAAAACCCAACATGATACAGATTGCAGATACTAGCAAGTAGCAAGCTATCTTCGAACTATACAAGTGCTTTAAATCTAACAAAGAAAAAACACCTCCATAGAACAAATTTTTTATCTCTGCCTACACATAGAGCTCAAAATATTTTGTTAATTCATAAAATTAACAAACAACGGAAGCAGCATCCAACTACAAATCATGCTTCGCATATATCCTATGATATAAAATGAACAATAACTAGCCTTAACTGTTAAGGTATTTAACAAAAAACCAAATAAAAGATTCCATTAAGTCGGGTAGCCAATGAATTCAAATTGAAAAAAAAAAAAAAAACCTTCAGCAGCTCAGACAATTGAACAATTAAATTGTGGAGGCTCTAAAAAATTGAAGATAAACGAGAGTACCGTTGACTTTGCGTTCGCATTTGACAAACTTATGATCAATAATCTCCTCTCCATATGTAATATTTGCACCATGATCTGCAGCTAGTAACCTAAACGGCAACGTCCCCTGGGAAAAACAACCCCCTACAACTTCAATACAACCGTTACAAAAAGATTATAAGAAAGCAAAGACATCGTACGAATTTTGTTATTCTTCTTTTCACTTACAACTCGAACCATAGGAGCGAGGATCAACTTGTTCCTGTACTCCATTATCTTCTGCGGTGGTCAGCTAAGCCTGAGATCAGGTGCACTGTGCATAACACGAGCTGCGTTTTGTTTTGTTAGGTCGAGTTTGGAAGAGAGATCCAATTCCGGGGGTTCAAAACTAATTGGCCTTTTGTCTCAATTAGATCAGGCCCATACGCGCAACAAGTAATTGAGTAAGATGCACATTTATGCCACATCATTATACATGTAGAGGTGAAATTTACATTAGTATTATCCACTAAATACGTGTGAGATAAAGTAATAAAAATGCGGTAATAATTTTATAAATAAAATAAATTTATATAAATTTATTTATTGATAGAGGTTTATTAGTTATTAGTTCATTTTTAAAACAAAATCAACAGTTATTTTATATTTTTTTCATTTTTATATGCTATTTGTCTTGATTTATTGTATTTCTGATGTGTTTTATTTCGATTTTTTATTACATTTTGAGTTTATTTGAAAATAATTTAATGAATTCATATCTACAAATCAAAACACAAAAAATATCCATTAAATTAAGTACAAAAAAATAAAATGAACTTGTATTAATATAAGAAATGAACGTTTATTAATAAATTAATTAACCTTTTTCAATAAACTAATGTATCCTTAGTTCATTTATTATTAATTTTTTCAGTTATTCACCATAAAATTTTACTTTATTTGTAATAAAAAATTTTTAATGAATTAATGAATATTTTTCAAAAAACTAATGAACTTTTAATTCATTCGTAATGAATGTTTTCAGTTTATTCACAACGAATTTTTTCAATAAACTAATAAAATTTTACTTTATTCATAATGAACATTTTTTTATGATTTAATGAACATTTTTCAATAAATTAATAAATATTTTTTCAGTTTATTTTTAATAAACATTTTCAATAAACTAAAAAACATTTACTTTATTTGTAATGAATTTCTTTAATGAACTAATGAACATTTTTCAATAAATTAATGAACCTTTATTTAATGACAAATGATGAATATTTACAAAAATATTACTATGTGATTGATAGCTGTGTAAGTTTGATTTATTTACAAAATTGTCACATTTTCTTACACGTATGATAGATTTGGTCCATAATGCAACATAGACCAAGGTCTGGCATATAATAATTGTGTATGATATATTTAGAATTAATGTTAAATGTTCTAAAAGTATATTTTAAATTTTTTTTAATTGATTTATTTTTTAAATTTTTTAGAAGCTGCTTTTTCTAAATTTCATTTTGAAAAAAACATTTATTTATCTATTTCTACTAAAAGCATTTTTCAAAATTTTAAAAAATTAAAGATACAAAATTTGTTATTCAGAGCGTTTTTCCGAAACTCAATTTCAAAATGGGGCGTAGTAAAAATTATAACCGTAATGTAGTAGACTAGTGTATAGAAGTGGATCAAATAAATAAATAGTTAGAGATGAGAAGAATGAGAAATTTTGAAGTAAATTATGTCTATCATATCATGGATAAATTAAGTCAATTACTCATTGAAATATATATATATATATATATTATTTAATGATGAAATTAGTATGATCGGATAGACATAGCATATTAAAAAAAATTTATCGAGAATGAGACCATCGGCAGGCATAACCGTGTCCTATCTCCTCTTTCTTTGGAACTCCGGGTTCTGTGTTTCCCAAGGAAAATGAAAAACAAAAACACCGAAACGGTGCTCAGTAATCACCTTCCCCCGAACCAGACAAATGCTGGCCTTACCTTTTGTCCACCTTCCTACATCATCAGCAGCAGCATGTTCATGTATTCCCTAATTAAATTGACCCATCTTTGGAGAAAAAAAAAAAACATTATAATCCTAATTAAAGCATTGCAAGGAATTGAATGACCTTTACCCATATATTTTCTTCACGGGTTACGACCTCCTCTCTTAATAACGTCACTTTAATTAATTGCCTTTGATTTTACTTAGTAGTTAAAGAAGCTGTCATTGTTAAATTATAGAACAAGTGGGATGGATGGAACATGCCATGTGTAACATTTAAGCTGTTGGCTTTGAAATATTGAATCCCCAGTTGTTAGATTTCATTGTCATTTCTATATTATAGAGAATATAGATTCTCACCCAATCCTCTAACCTATCTCATTTTCATAATAGGTCCCAATCACAATTTGCTTGGTAATTTGTGAATTGTGATGTGGAATTCTCAATGGATGAAGATGATCGTCTGGAAGATTTTCAAACAATATAATATATAGAGAAAGAATCGGTCTAAAATTTTCACCGCCCAGGAAAATCATATGCATATCTTTGAAACTTTTGCCACCAAAATGCAGCGAGTGTGAGTCAATATGAAGATAGTTTCTAGCTTTGTTATTCTGACTATTCCTTAGTTGCTCGAGTATTGAAAATATAGGATGCTGAAATGTCCAATCAATGAATTATTTATCCTCTGCAAAATAATTTTTCTCTTCTTTTCATTAACAACGATCTCCATGAAACGATGAGTCTAACTTCAAAGGGAAGACATGTAAAACCGCCTCAGGTCATTAAATGTTGGCAGAATTTTTCTCCTTTATCACACTATGATTCTAGTCTTTGATAAAAGCTAGATACATTGTCATCCAACGGTCCCGCGCTCCTTGATAGACTCTTTCTGTTTCGCTTTAGTAATTGATGAACTATTATATATCAAATATAAAAATATTGTGTTTTTTTATTTAGAAAATATTGTTTTTTATAATAAAAACTAATGCTTTATATATATAAAAAAGAAACATATATTTTTATTGTATTGAAGTGTAATGTTAAAAGTGCATAGAGAAATATAGATACCACTCCTCCAAATATAATTTAGTATTATATTTACTGTAAGTTTGGAAAAAATAATAAACAGCTCTAAAAGAAAATTGATTTTTTTCCAAAAAAAATTTAAGAGAAAAATTATTAAATGATTGTTTGATATGGTTGTTGCATGATCTAAAAGCAGGTTTTACATTTTTTTTTTTTTATTTAATTAACTGATTTTTATAATTTTTTTTTTAAATCTGTTTTTAAAAAAATATTTATTTATCTAGTTCTACTAAAAATAATTTTAAAAAAAATATAAATATAAATTTTTTTAAAATATATATTTTTTTCTAACCATACGCTATCTAATCATGACATAAATAAAAATTCAGCTCTTGCTGAATTTGAAAAATTCCATTCTCCCTGAATTTCCTACTTGGTAAAACAGGTGGCGGTAGCGGTTTCAGTGGAGTGAACTATAAAGGCAGAATAAACTTAAACCTCGTGTGGTTTCATGATGACGTGGAGTTATATGCGGCGGCCACAATAGAACAGATGGACGGATGCTAAGCGGGTGATGTGGACTTGATGATGTGAAACTAAAACAGATCGAGTTAGAATCCTATACTTAAGCATCTGATTCGGTTTGATTGCGATTTACTAATAGAGGCGCAGAGATTGTCTTCCAACCATTCTATTTTTTGAATATTCCTGCCCCTCATACCCTTAATGTAACTAAATTACACATTTTTAGTCATTTATTCCATAAAGTGTTTTTTTTTTTTAAATCATTTCATTAGCCTCGAATTATTATTTTATAATTTTTCGATTATGCAACTCCCTCGTGCACTGAATTATTATTTTTCATATTATATTATATTACTTAATATTTATTATTTTTCACCGTCTGCTCATATTATATTATGTTAATTAATATTTAAGCCAGCCGATCAATGCCTTCACCACTTTTGCGCATTTAAACTAATTATTTTTTTTCATTTAAATAATTCACATCAAATGCAAGATATTCTTATTTTTTCACAAGTTTTGAATATGTTTTAGTTGAACTTAATAATTCTAGTCCTTAAAAAAAAGAAATTAAGACATCTAGTTGAAAATTGCCTAGCCTCATTTTTTTTTTCTATCCACTCTCTTTTGAGGGATGAATATTTATATATTTTTTTATCATTTTATTTCTAAAATAAACTGTTATTTAATATAGGTCTAAGCTTTTATTTTATTTGTTTTATTTTTCGTGATTTCATGTCTTGTTTTGTGGCTTTTGGATTTGTCATATATATTTTTTACATTATTTTGTTGAGGCGTTTTTGTACATGGATAATTTAGACAAACAAAATATATTCAATTTAATAAAAATAACAAATCAAATTATAGTTGTAAATATATTGCATAATTGGAATTATATATATTATAATTACTATAATATTATCAAATTTGTAATATTTGAATCAATTTATTATGGTATTAATTTGAATATTGTAAATTTTTTACTATTTTATTATATATAATTTTTAACGAATTTGTATATATTTATATATATTGCTAGTTTTAATAAATAAAAAAATACATCTAGTTAATTAAAGAATAAGAGACGGTTATCATTGTATCTTATCCATTGTGGCTAACTAATTAATTATCTATTTAAAATAAATTAAATTACTTTTCGCACATAAACCAAAAATTTCTCTTATTTTTGTAAAAAAAGTTAAATATATATCTATTGTCCTTTAAATATGTTACTTTCTTTAAATCATATGATGACATTAAGACTACTTTAATAAACTTTCCATAAATAAATGAACATTATTAGTAAAAAAGATTAAATTTATAATATCTTAGTAAAAACATTCCAAATGTTTTATATGGATTACTTTTTTTAATAATTTATCCATTTTTAACAATATATATATATATAACCTCGATTCATTTATTAGAAACTGATTAACTTGGTCATAAATTGTTAATTATAACTAATATGAAATTTCAACTATCATAATAAAATTGGTGAACCCTCGGAATTGAAACACTGGATTCAGAATTGATTGATACTATCTGATTATTAAAAATCAATTACAATATTCATATATGAAATGTCTATTGTTTAATATATTTATTTAGGTTTAGTATTATTGTACATTTTATTACTTAAGTCTATATAAACATGAATTGCTAATTAGTCTATATAAAAAAAAAAATTCATTTTTTTGGTTTATCCGAAGTACATATTAACACAACTAATATTAGAAAATGGTAGCTTAAAAAATTAAATTAAATATCTCTCAATTAAAAATTGAAAATACCAACTTTATCTGATTGAACTTTTATTTGTTTTTGGGGGGGATAATCGACCTTTTATTTATTTTGAAGATACGAAAATGAAAAACTTGATTAGAAACCGTAGGAACAATGTATAACAAAAACAAGACACATGATACGCAACTTAAGACTGCCAACAAGAGACCAACTAGCTAGGTACAATGGGACGGGGACCACCAGATTTCGTTCTAGTCTTTATCTTGATTATGGTTACTCTGTTTTAAGTTTAAACCGTAGGTTTTGGAATTTTTTGTTTTGCTTTTTCCAGAGCTTAACCCATGCATTGGATAAATCGTAACCATGGTTACCATGATTTCCGGTTTCATACTGGTTACCCTCTCCCTTTTTGAACCCCTTTATAAGCCCCTCATTACCTTCTCCATCTTCGCATCTCTTTCTTCCCTTAAAGTCTAAGCAAACCCTTTCATATTTCATGATCCAATTCTATTCCTCCACCTCATTTCTCCTTTTCCTGTAGCTCCAACTTTCCTTTCTTCGTAGCTATCATTCTGCTGGTTTGTTCTCTGTGCGCATTGTCACTGTCCAATAATTTTGTTGTAAATGAAGCTGTTATTATCGATGTTTTTTTTTTATCTGATTTTGATAATTAATTTATATATGTAAATGTTGTGTTGGGAGAAATAATACAGAGATGTCTGCCAACGGGAACGGTGAGGCGGCTACGATGAACGGAAGCGGAGGGAAGAGTAGTACTGGTATTCCCAAGGCTGCAGGGCGGCTGCCGAAGATCACGACGAGCGATAAACACGACGGGATCTGCCATGATATGGCAGCGCCCACCGTGAAGGCTCAGACTATTGACGAGCTTCACTCTCTTCAGAAGAAGAAATCTGCACCTTCCACCCCTATTAATGGGTTTCAGGGTGCGTTTTCTCCCATCACCGAAGAAGAGCGCCAAAAACAGCAGCTCCAGTCCATCAGGTACACTCTTTTCCCGCGACACTTATTATAATATCAAATAACATTAACATAAATACTTCTGCTACTCGTGCAAGAAGATTTTATTTTTATGGAACCTAATAAAAAGAACAAAAAAAAAAAAAAAAAAGGGAACGAGTTACAAAGTGGGGACCACTAGAATGGAGGATGGACCGTGGGCCCTGTCGTGATATATATTTAACGGTGATGGATCATCTGATGGTAAAAAATATTTTTTGGGATTCGTAAACGACACGTTTTGTTTGGAGTGTTTTAGATTATTGTTAAATTTTGAATTTTTTTTAATTTAATTGATTAGTTTTTTATAAATTATTTTTTTAAAATTTAAAATTAAAAAAATAAAAAATATAATTTTTGTTTAAAAAATATTTTTTTTTCAAATACAATATCAAATATAATATTTGTCTAATAATCTCTCTATTTTTGTCTAATATGGAATTTTATGCCTTCTACCTTTCTCATTAATTATCTTAATCTATAAAATTATATATAATATATTAAATTTAAGAGCTACTATAATTAATATTTTATTTATTTTTATATAATTTTTCTGATAAAAAATTAAAATAAAAATTGGAATATGACGATATTATTGAAGTGTGTGTAATTTTCGTGACAGTAAAATTTTTATAATATAATTGAGTGTAAAATAGATAACAGCTCCTACTCTTTACAATCCCATCAAGTTTTTGAACTCACTAAAATATCATCTCAAGCTATAATAAACAAGATTAGCTCCGTTACTTTTTTTCTAAATTCACTTACAGAAATGCATTTTTTTTCTCACTGAATATTTAGTTCCAATTTGTATCATTTCGCTGGTTTGCGTCTAATAGAATATAATTAGGTCCCAAGTCTTGTTGTGTTAGAAGAAAGACGATGCAACATAATTTTTCTAAGAACCTGCCTGCCTAATCACCATGTTTTTGGAGCATGTACTTAATTACCTAGATTGAAAAATGTAATCGTTTCCCATATTATTTTTCCGCAATATGTTTACAAGTAGTTCACTGATGGGGAAGGTTCCGAAGTAAAATTAAAAATAAGCGGGAAAACCTTGAAAATTTTGACTATGATAACTGATAAGATTGTAAGACAAATTATCGTTTCTTCATGAAGTTGTATATGCGTTCATATAAAGAAGTCCAATTTCATATCATAACATTTCTTTCTGGAACAGTGCATCTTTGGCATCGCTGACAAGAGAAACTGGACCCAAGGTGGTGAGAGGTGATCCGGCTGACAAAACCATCGCTGCCCAAAAAGCTCACGATGTCGCTGTGCCCGCCATCAGTGTCAGCGACAGCGCCTTAAAATTTACCCATGTTCTCTACAACCTCTCTCCAGCAGGTTGGTATAAAACTTTGCGTATAAAATATGCCATAAATAAAGAATTACTAAATTTATTATACAAACATTATTTTTTATTTTCATATTAGATTATAATTTTGATTTGATGACTAATATATAATGTGAATAAGTAATTTAGTTCATTTTTTTACCAAGTGCATAGGATAATTTTTTTTTTGGTACGTAGGATATTTTATTACATAAGCAAACGATATACGTCCGTATGAGATTGAATCCAGTCAGATTGGGCTGCTAGATTGCTAGCAAAATCAGCATGATTTTTTTTTTATATATAAATTTTGCCAGCATATTCGCTGCCACATCACTTCATAGTTAATGGAAACGAATGAAACAGCATGCGTAAAAACTGATAACATGAAGCTGCAAGAAGGCTACAGGTAGAAGCTTGTCATCATTAACTAAAAAATCAATATCCAAAGGAGTCTATTTGAAATATATTTTGCGTTAAATTTGTTGCAATCTTATTTATTTAATTATTCTCAATATTCCAGTTTATTTGTGGTATAAATGATGAGGCTAAATTGACCTTAAAATTGAACTAAATTTTGTCCTAAATTAGACTTAATTTGCTCAAAAGCTTATAGCACAAATCAATATTTAATCCAAATTAGTATTGGAATGGCAAACTTGACCCACGTTATCAGCCAAAAAACAAGGAAGCAATATCAAAACTAAAAACAAACAAAAATTAAGAATTTATACTAATGCCAGAGTATGAATATGATGAGACATTAAAGATTAATTTGTTTATGTAAGGACAAAAACAGCCATCAAATTTGTCTTATTTTGTCAAAGATGCAGGTGTTCTCCCTGCATTTTTTCTGAATTTGACTGTACCTTACAGAATACTCTTAGGCCCTCATGACTTGTGCTATGTTAATATAAACTAAAAGAAAAGGAAGTCATGGATGATTAAGCGTATGGATTTGGTGCAGAGCTTTATGAGCAGGCTATAAAGTACGAGAAAGGGTCCTTTATCACATTCACTGGTGCATTGGCCACCCTCTCTGGTGCTAAAACTGGCCGGGCTCCACGGGATAAGCGTGTCGTTAAGGATGATGTTACCAGCGAGGAGCTTTGGTGGGGAAAGTGAGTCTTTCCTTTAACTGTCTTCTCTGATTAATTACGGTTTATTATGTCTCCTTCTTCTAATAGTTACCTTTTCTTTATAACAGAGGTTCACCTAACATTGAAATGGACGAGCACACTTTCATGATTAACAGGGAAAGAGCCGTTGATTACTTGAATTCTCTGGACAAGGTAAGTTTTTTCCCCTATAGATATATATTCAAAATTCTAACAAAATTCTTGGTTGCAAGCTTTATTAGTTCATTAACTATTGTTTCGCTGGCTTATTGCTTGTGACCTGCTACGAAAAGCACCTCTCAAATTTGGGATTTGCCTATTTATAGGAAAGAGATAAGTTTTCATTTTATCTTGGACTTTTTGGATAATGATGATGAGGTAATACCTTTCTAGGATTTATCTGCTAGTTGGCCACACTACTCGTTTGTCTTGGGAGTAGCAAATTTGTCGTTTTATGAGTAATTTATTCGTGAGTATTTCTTGGGTCAAGTTTATGCATCAAGTTCTCAGTTAACAAAGAAGAAATAAATAAATAAATAAATAATCAAAGGAGTGTGTCACAAGTGCAGATGTGTTCTTGTACTTTTTCAGTTGGCAATTCCTACATCCAATACTCGTGTTTCAAACAAAATTATCACACAGACACACTACAATTTTGGCTGTCGAGGGATCAATGGCAGGAGGCTAGACTTAGCTGTGGCGTTAAGAGAAGCTTTAGAAATTGGAAAACTAACGTTAGTGCAGACTAGGATGACGAAAAAAAAGGTTTATAATGCTTGCAATTCCACGAGCTAGATACCGTAGCCACCAATGAAGTGGATAATTTTGCGTTTTGCTAACTTGCTGGTAAATGCAGTTTAAGATACAAAAGAACAAAGTTTAAAACTTTTAATGTAATTAACTTAAATTTTTCAAATTCTACTTGACAAACAAGTGAACAACAAAAGTTTCAAATGTATCATGAAAAGCTGAGAAAACGCCAGCTTGTTGAAATCTAGCAACAAATTACCCAAATATGATGCCAATGCATGTCATTTTTAATTATCAAGTTTCATGAATTCTTTTATGAATATATTTAGTTTGCAGTAAAATTTTCTGCTTGTATAATGGATCAAATACTAATCAATTTTAGGTTTTCATGAGATTGGTAATTGAGAGTACTGTGGTTTTGGTTTCCAGGTCTTTATAAATGATCAATTTTTGAACTGGGATCCTGAGAACAGAATCAAAGTTCGTATTGTCTCTGCCAGAGCATACCATTCATTGTTCATGCACAACATGTAAGTAAAAAATTAGAATTAGTAACATTTTAACAATGTATTCTGTTTCTCTCTTCCACAAAGCCCAAGCCTCCCAGATAAGTCTCCTTTATCGTTGATCCAATGTTAATTATAATATGATATATGATTGGATATTATCTCCCCTACAATGGAAGAAAGTGGTAAGAAAAATGTGTATGGTGCCTTAGCTAAGTGTATGCAATTGGATAACTGGGTGGGTGACAGGTGTATCCGACCCACTCCTGAAGAGCTGGAGAATTTCGGTACTCCGGACTTCACTATATACAATGCTGGCCAGTTCCCATGTAATCGTTACACACACTACATGACATCTTCTACTAGCATAGATTTGAATCTAGCTAGAAGGGAAATGGTCATCCTCGGCACACAGTACGCCGGGGAAATGAAGAAGGGTCTTTTCAGTGTTATGCATTATCTCATGCCTAAACGTCAAATCCTCTCGTTACATTCTGGCTGCAATATGGGAAAAGATGGAGATGTTGCCCTCTTCTTTGGATTGTCAGGTATAGTATCAGCCAGGTCATGGTCGCGATGTGGTGTCAAGCCTAGCCTTACGATATGTGCCTTCTTAACTTGATATTCTAACACCTTTTTATTTACATATGAAATATTGTTAGCTTATATGCTTATTGTTTATGTTGTGATTTTCATTATATTGATTTATTTCAAAAAAATTTGTGCAGGTACTGGCAAGACAACTCTGTCTACTGATCCAAATAGGTATCTAATTGGAGATGATGAACACTGCTGGACTGAGACTGGAGTGTCAAATATTGAAGGGGGATGCTACGCCAAGTGCATTGATCTCTCAAAAGAGAAGGAGCCTGATATTTGGAATGCTATCAAGTTTGGAACTGGTAGAGATGCTTGTATAAGTATTTGTTTGATTTAGTGCAGGTTTCGATGTATATATTGATGTAATTAGTCGTGGTTGGCAGTGTTGGAAAATGTGGTGTTTGATGAACACACTCGTGAAGTGGACTATGCTGATCGATCTGTTACAGGTCAACAGATCAGCTTGAAGATTTCAATTTTGTCCTGATTATTTTGAAAGTTATTTTTAATTAGTTATTGAACATAAGGCAATTTTTTTACCATTTGCAGAGAATACAAGAGCATCGTACCCTATTGAGTACATTCCTAATGCAAAGATACCATGTGTTGGTCCACATCCCAGGAATGTCATCCTGTTGGCATGCGATGCATTTGGTGTGCTCCCACCTGTGAGCAAGCTGAACCTTGCACAGACTATGTACCATTTCATCAGTGGTTACACTGCTCTGGTAAAAATCAATGTCTGCAGACTATTTGACCTCTTATAATATTGAAAAGCGCACACTAATGAAATGTTAAAAATTAAAATCTGGTAAAAGTAAATTCTTGATGATCAATATAGGTTGCTGGCACTGAAGAAGGTGTGAAAGAACCACGAGCAACATTCTCAGCTTGCTTTGGTGCAGCATTTATAATGTTGCATCCTACCAAGTATGCAGCCATGCTAGCTGAGAAGATGCAGAAGCATGGTGCAACAGGATGGCTTGTAAACACCGGCTGGTCAGGTGGAAGGTATGACGTATATATTTTACAAAGGGTGTCTGTAAATCAGAAATGCATCAAATATATTGTTGAACACAGCTTAATTAGGATCCTTTTTGGTATGTTACAGCTATGGGTCAGGTAGCCGTATCAAGTTAGCATACACAAGGAAGATAATTGATGCCATACACTCTGGCAGCCTCTTGAAAGCAACGTACAAAAAAACTCAAGTTTTTGGGCTTGAGATCCCTACCGAGGTTGAAGGAGTGCCTTCCGAAATCCTGGATCCAGTGAACACTGTAAGTAGTCTATTTCTTTACATTCTTTACTTACATACTTTTATTTATTTATTTATTTATTTTTTCTATTCTAATTTACTTCAATTTTGAGTTGCAGTGGTCTGACAAGAAAGCTTACAATGACACACTAATAAAACTGGCCGGTCTGTTCAAGAACAACTTTGCAACGTTCACTGATTACAAGATTGGAGAGGACAACAAGCTCACTGAGGAGATTCTGGCGGCTGGTCCATTTTTCTAATTTTCGAATTGAATGGAGAACAATGGATAGTATATGTCTTAAGGAGTTGGGGTAGACATGACAGAATAATTTATTTCATATTGCCATCATACATGTAAAACTGTTCCCCTGCTCAATTCATAATTAGAAGATTTACATGGATATATTCTACGTGAATGTATGTGTTGCTTGTGTTTTTTCCTCTCTTTTTGCTTGTTTTCTGTATTCCTCAACCTTGACAATGTCAGCATCTACCTATTCGAGCCATGCTAATTACCTGGTATGAATGCTGATCTGCTAATTAATTGTTGTAGTTAGCATCAGAATTATTAATGTAAGTGAGAATAACTAAAAGTGCATATCAATTGCAGAAAACACACTCTGGAAAGATGATGAATTTATGCTTTTATAAGTTGATAGATTCTTATAATTTCCAGATGAAATAATAATAATAATAATAATAATAATAATAATAATAATAATAAAATCCTTAGCAACATGAAAGTTATAATCCAGCTAACATATAGAAGTTATACTATATTTGGTTCCTGGAATAGAATATGTATGAAATAGAATATTAGTTCCTAAGGAACAAAATAGGTAAGAATATAATAATTATTCTTAAATAATTGTTATTCCATGTTTTAGTTCATGAGTTCAGATTAATTATTTATATACAAAAATTATTGTTAAATATAATATTATATTAATATGCATGTAGTAGCGGTGATGGATGGGTAAAGTGGTGGTGGCTAGGGATGGTAGTGGCGGCAGTGGCAGTGTTGGGTAGAGTGGTGGTGGTGGAGAATGAGATGGTAGTAAAATATGTTATTTCATGAGGTGTGGAATAACTATTCTTTGATTTCTCATATAATGTGCATTTTACAAAATTAAAGTCATGTTTGGTTTATAGAATAGATAAGGAATATAATAGATATTCCATATAGATTCGTTATTTTATATTTTGGTTTAAACTTAATCAAAGAATAACTATTCCATAAAATTGCTATTTTTCAATTTCATAGAATACACATTTCATGATAAAATAAAGAATAATTATTTCACATCTCAAATAATACTACTCTTACCACTACCACTACCACTACCGCCACCCCTACTACTCATTCACCACCACCACCCACTATTTATTTATTACTATTTACTTATCTATCACCATTATTCTTATTAATATATATCATATTAAATTATAATTTTATTTAAGAATAGTTAATATATACTTATAAACCAAACCAAAGCATGAAATAGTAATTATTTAGGAGTAGTTATTATAAGAATATCTATTATATTCCTTAAGAATTACAATTTTATTTCACACTATTCCATTCAATGAACCAAACGTGGCCTAAGGAATAGCAATTTCATAGAATTAGTATTCTTTATCTGAAATTTTAACTAAATTATGGAATAGCTATTCTACATGGAATAACTATTATATTCTATGGCTATTTTATAAGCATGGCCTTAAAGAATAGAATAATAACGTCTCTGTAATTTCCAATCTCTGAAATCTAACATTTTGCAGAACTTAAAGTTATTGGAGAAAAACGAAAAGAAGGATCGTGTAAATGTTTAAAGATAGTTTTTTTTTTTTTTAAGCATTGCCAAAGAGAATTGAATTGAAATCTTGCATTTTTTTTTTCAACTTTGGAAGATATGAAATTCATTACTTGCATTACAGTCTTGTCTTCTTTTACAATATATATATATATATATAATCCATCAATTTTCTAGTTCTTTAAAATCTGATGATAGTGTTTCTTCCTAATGATAGATAAAAGCTAATCCAAGTTTTCATACGAATCATTACAGTTTTCCTTGAGGTAATCTCTATATAATAATTTTAATGAGACACATACCATATTTAAAACATAGAAATAAAACATAATATGCATACAACACTAACTAAGAAAAAAAAAACTCAACTGTCATAATATATTTTTTGTATTATGAAAGATCCAACTAGAAATATTCGAATTATAAGTCTTGAAAATCTTACAATTCTAAATCACAAATTAGTAACAATTAATCGAATAGGTTTATGGGTCAAAAGAACAAAAGGAATTAAGATAGGGAATTTTTCATAAATATAAAAAATAAGAAATAATTACAATTTTACCCTCTATTAATGTTTTTTTTTAAATTTTACTAATGAATACTTTTAACAATTACAAAAGTATATAAATTTCGAAATCACCATAAATATGCCAACATAGTATGCTTTCGATATGCTTTGGGAATATCTTGGTCCAATTTTCACAAAAAAATCAATAAAAGAATAAAAACAATTAAATCATGATAAGAAGAAGAAGAATATAATTCAATTAAAATACAAAATATCGCAAATATTTCAAATAGATAGTTTGATATATTTTTCGGAATACTTT
>CATIWF010116802.1:0-156208 GCA_949630135.1 Balakata baccata
GGGTGGGTATCTGACTAGTACAAAATTGCTAACAACTCTAGCACCAGATCATAGGAGGACTTCGACAAACCTATAATTGTTTGTCTGACTAGCGATTTTTTACTATATATATAGTAAAATCGCTAGTAATTTTACTGTAAATACAGTATAATCGCTAGTCAGACTAGCGGATTTTGTATCACGTACATCGCTATTATAACTAGCGATTTTGTATCAGTCAAGCACCCTTTCGTCCTATGCGAACAAAAATTTACTGATATATATTTTATGGAAAAATATTTTCATACATATGCCATTTTTATTCACGTAAGACGGGTGGATGTCTGACTGGTACAAAACCGCTAGCAGCTCTAGCACCAAATCGTATGAGAAATCCATCAAACCTATAATTGCTAGTCTGATTAGCGATTTTTTGGTATTTACAGTATAACCGCTAGTCAGACTAGCGGATTTTGTGTGTCACGTACATTGCTGGTATAACTAGTGATTTTATATCAGTCAGACATTCACTCGTCCTATGCAAACAAAAATAGCATATGTATGGAAATATTTTTCCATACAACATATATCAGTAAATTTTTCTCATTTTCGATATATTTAAGTAAAAACTCCAACCAAATCGCGTTGAGCTAAATATTAAAGAGTTTGAGTATAGTTCGTTTAAATTTGTTACAGACTCAAACTTCAATATTTGAATTTGAGTTCAGCTTGTTTCATAATTAATAAGTTCACGATCGGCTAGTAAATAACTTGTTTCTTATGCTTAACAAGTTCGTTCACTTCAAATTCAGTTCGTTTACTAATAATGATAAAAAATTGAGTTCAATTCGTTAGCTAATAATGACAAAAGTACGAGTTCAAACTTAAGTTTGATAACAAAATATAATATACACGAGATATTTAAAACTAGCATGTTCTCGAACTTCTAAATAAATAGTCAACTTTTAAACTAACACATTCACAAATTAATGAATCAAACAGTATTAAATTTGAGATCGAATTTGGATTTGAGCTTAAACTCAACTCTTTAAAATTAACAAACAATCTCAGATAAATTTTTTTTAAACCAATATCCGAATACATCACGAAGCCCATATGCATAGCAAAGCTAATTTTGCCATAAATTATTTTTTTATGGCTTATGACCTTCATATGTGTATTCATGTTCTGGTAGATTTTCCACTAGGAGTGTTGTAATTGGCGCAACATGATATTGATATTGCTGGCACAATTTATTTTCGCTAACTTTATTTTTTCTTTATGAGCTTTATTAATCTTTTCATATTAAAAAAATTTGAGAATTTCCTAGAGGACTTCAACTTTTATACGGATTTAATATTTTATCGTATATAATAATTGCTAAATAATTAAAATAACTTAAATAAATCCAGTTTTAGGTTCTTCGTTTTGAAGGATAAATTTTTTTGAATATTTTAAAAAATGTATGAAAAAATTTGCTGAAAACAATAGATTATAGGATGCATGGTAAAGATGCAAGGGTAGTGCCGCTCAGGATTCTTCTCACGCATGGGGCCCAGTTTTACGGTCCGTATCCCAGTAAGAATATTCTCTATCCAGTCCTTGATCCTCTCTGTATGACCGTCACCGGTTAAGCGTCTGTCAATTTGTCCAATGAGACGAACTTTAGACGGCATCTTTTATCTACTTGGCAATTGACATCGATTTCACCGTCTATTAAACATTTATTACAACATACAACTGTCACTCATGGAACGTAAGTTTTACGACGCCGTTAATGTACATGCCTGTACGGAATTTGGCCTTGCATGATAGTATTATAGTTTTTCTTTTTAATGATAGTATCATTAATAAAAGCTATCCAACCAATAGCGATTTTTATTGGCAAATTGATTTTTTTTTCTGTTTAGTATTTTATTTCAAAAATATATTTTAAATTTTTTTAATTTAATTAACTAATTCTTAATTTTTTATAAACTGTTTTTTTAAGTTATTTCTAAAAAAAATATCTATGTCTGATTTCAAAATTTAGAAAAATAAAAAATTTTATTCAAAAAATAATTTTTTAAAACACAATACCAAATGAGCTCTCTATATAATTTTAGTGTTCTATTTTGCTCCTAATGGAAAATATAAATTAATAGTTCAAAGTAAAGAGAAATGTATGAATTGCAAAAACTCGTTTAACATTTGATTTAATATATGCTACTTCTAAAACAGACCAAAAACATAAGTAAAACTAATATATATATATATATATATATATATATATATATGTATGTATGTATATATATATATATATAGTAACGTTCAACTATTTAATATATTGCATATAGCGTCAAATGCACTGATGAAGTTCAATGCTTCTTGGTCGGTCATGAAGTTCAATGCTTCATTCATTGACAGTTTAATTCACGCTTGAAATTTAGTGAATTCAAAAGCTGAAATTTCGACGTTAGGCCTTGCATGCTTACATAATTGTTCGAATATTTATTAAAAAAGGAATTTACACTATTAACTAACGTTTAATTTTTTTCTTTTCAATATACTTATAATTTTTTTTTTCATTTTCATCAAATTTTACTTTTTACTTTTTTTTTTCTTTTTTCTTTTTTAAATTTTCAAATTGACCTCAAATCTACTGCAAAAGGTTCCGAACCTGATATTTTCTTTTCTTCCTTCCTTTCTTCGTTATTGGTCTTGATGAAGAAAATTAAAAATGAAGATAAAATATCACGTTAATTTCATAGTATATTCCTGAAGATTTACACAATTCCAATTTATTTTCCTGATATTGTTACCTTGTGTTTGACTTTGAATAGCACGAACACCCTTTTAATGGATTAGATATCAAAGTAGATATTTAAAAATTGTGAGTACACAACTGTACTTTTTAATATAAAATAGACTTTTTTATACCATATTTTTATTTTGGACTTTTCAATTGTTTTATTATATAAAATAATTTTTTCACGCCTTCTTTCTTTTTTTTCACCCCTATTTATAGCTTTTTTTTTTTAGGTTTAGATTATACTCTTTATTATATTTTCTAAATTTTTCGATTTAAAACACAATCTTACTTTTTTAATTATTTCATGAATTTTTCACTAATTAAGCTTGGAAAAAGCCAAAAATCTGTGTTATAGGGTAATTATATATGTAGTATATATTTTACATATATTCGTAATTATTAAATGCATAAAAAATGTATAACAAGCATATAATATTTATATATGCAATATATATTTTACATATATTTGTGTTACTAGTAATTATTAAATGCCTATAAAAATATATGATAAGTATATACTTGATATATGTTTTATGTATTTATATTACTCAAATTATTGAATGTGCATAAGAATAAATGATAATTTTACATTTTTTTTACTTTAAATGATAATTTTATTGTAATTAAAACTCTATTTAATTATATCCTCTTTCACCATTACTTTTTATGAGTTGGGAATTGAATTAAAATTTTAAAAAAATACCTTAAATTAATATTTTTATTTTTTTGTTAAGTTTAAGTTAAGATTCTCCTATATATGTTACATATAAAATTCATATACTTATTACATATAAAATTTACATATACATTTCTACATACTGTTACATATATTTCACATATACATTTTATTTCTCTTTTTTTATATATATTTTTAAACTAATTGTTAAATTCAAGTTTAAATTTTCACACAAATGTTACATATAAATTTCATATACTTGTTACATATAAAATTTACATATATATTTCTACATATTTGTTGAATATATTTTACATATATATTTTATTTTACTTTTTTTATATATATTTTTAAACTAATTGTTAAATTCAAGTTTAAATTTTCACACAGATGTTACATATAAATTTTATATACTTGTTACATATAAAATTTACATATATATTTCTACATATTTTTTGAATATATTTTACATATATATTTTATTTTACTTTTTTTATTTTTTAAATTATTGTTAAATAAGTTAAAATTCTTACACATATAAAATTCAAATACTAAAAAAATAAAAATTGATGCCTATGCTATTTTTTTCTATTTTGTGCAGACTTTTTTTTATATATTTAGATTTCTAAAATGTAGGAGTGATTTAAGTAGTTAAAAATTTTAGTATTAATTGAAAATAGTACAATTAATACTGAGATTTAATATTTTCCAAAATAAATTTCTAATTATAAGGAAATAATGTTACATAATTAAGGATATACTAAGAGTAAAATTGAAATTATAAATTCTTTAAATCTTAATTTTAATAGTTTTTAAATTGTGATGTAAAAATGATATTAGATATATATAAAATATGGTTTGTGCTCATTTCCCTTAAAAATTTCCATAGTTGAAGAAGTTTCGTTTGGCAAAAAACAAGGAAAAAGGGAAGAATATTTCTAAATTATTAATGCAAGCAGTATAAACTTCACGAGTCATTCACAAAACAAACAATTAGGGGTGATAATTTTAATCTATGCTCATTAATCCATATATATTTATCCATTAAAATTAGAGTATGGATTATAAATTGATAAATCAAATATAAATGGATTCAATATATTTTAACTCATTAATATATGAGTAAGTGAGGGTTGAATGTGAGTATCTATTTAAATCTATATATAAGCTTAAAAAAACTTTTTTAAAAAATTTTTTTATTCCAAATTTTTATTAAATTTGTTATAAAGTTTTTAGAAAAATTATTTAATATATTAATAATTGTTGGTCACTTTTATAAATTTACATACAAATTTTCAATATAATTTTTTTTCCAAAGTTTTTTATTAATAAAAAATAAATTATATGATTTTATAGTTAATATATATTTATTACCGTTTTTACTAGAAAAATATTATTTTTACTATTAAAATTTTAATTTTTAAAGTTTTCGATATAATTTTAAAAAAAATAATTACATGTTTAAATTATTACATTTATCTATTTGGAGCATCTATTGATACAAATGAATTAAACTCAAAAAAATCAAGACAACCGGAATTTGAGCGTATTATGATTGAAACAACACCAATATTATTAGAGTCTAATTACGAATTCAAAAAAATTTAATAATTAGTATACGGACTTGTATCGAATGAGACTAATAAGAGGGATAAAATCATAAATTTATAATTTTTGATTCAACAAACGAGTTGTAAGCCGAGTATACCAAAAAGTAGAATATGCTAAGATAAATACGTGAATAGAATTTTACGTCAAAATTCTTTCATTTTAAAATATCAAATTGATCAAATAAAATTATGTCAGATAAATTTTTATATAAATAAATAGATGGATTAGAATTAAACTAGTATAAATACAAATACCAATATAATACTCCAACTCATACGCACTCTAATCTATCAATTTGCTATCCCTACGGACAATCAATAATCAATTTCCACAAATCATCGATTTTACGAAACATCCTCCCATCCTCGTTGACTTCAGCTACCGCCAAAATTGTGGTCTTGCCTAGGATTGGGATACTGGACAACACATGGCAATTTTGGTGGACTTTTAAATTGGGAAGTTAGATTCCAGTTTCATTGAGGAGCTAAGGAATTTGAGTGGTGGGAGATAAGAAAACAACCTTGGCTAAATATCTAGTAACTTTGGCTAACTTAAATTTTTATTAATTTTTTAATAAATTTGTATATAAATTATAAATTATAATTTTAAATTTTATTTATTTTTTAAATAAATTTTAGATAGATCTATAATAAATCTTAAATATATCTCTAGTAGTAAATTCTGAATAAACTTATGGTATAATTTAAAGTGTAAATTGACTTTTTCGTATATATATTTTTATAATATTTTTATTTTTTTTAATTTGACATGTTTAAAAAAAAAAATTTAAGTGACCATATTATTGTCATATTAAAAACAAAAGGACATTTGTGGAAATTTCCCTTTATTTAATGCAATGCATGTCACACAAGTAGGGTCAAAATTACAATTACATAGGGTTATCTTGTGCAAAAACAAAATATATGGCTATATCTTGCAAGGACAACTCGGGAAAAAAAAAAACAAATTCAAATTAGAGCCTCGAACTTAATTTTGTTGATCCGTTCTAGAGAGCTATTTTTGCAACTAATTGAATTTTCTAGAATGATAATTACTTTTTTATTTTTCATTTGTTAATTAATAATAAAATTATTTGTATCTTATTCGTGATTTATCTTATATATATTTGTTGAAATTATATTACCACAAGAGAAAAAAAAAGAGAATTAACATGAATCTTTTTAGATAGATTAAATATATTATATCAGTTCAATTACATAATGATATATATTTAATTATTTTATTTTTATATTTACATCAATAAATAAAAATAAAACAATTAAATATATAATATTGTATGATTACCCTGATTTACGGATAATGTATTATATTCAATCTATTTGAAAAATATTTGAATCACTATAGTAGCTAATATAGCTTGTAGGTGATTCATAATTTCATATATAATTTTTAATTATATGTGTAAGTACTAGGACATAAATAAGTCTAGGTTGGTCATGAATTAAAACGAATTAATCAAAGTTAGATACTCCTAATTCCCAGAGGATTAATAAGCTCGTGACAATACCATATATAGCATGTAATAATTTGGGTATTAATAGAGTTTCAGCTAAATAAATAGCAATAATTTATGCTTCTGAACTATACACGAGTTTCATAATGCTAATTGGGCAATAATAACATATCCAACGCTCACGTCTCCGATTAATTGATAAGATAAACACTGAACCATCAATTATTTATCAAATTGAATTTAAAAAAAAAAAAGTTCTCCATGAATTTTATGAATATGTTCTTACACTCATAAATTCAAAGCCATTAATATTATATTGAATTCAAAATTTTTAGATTTTCAAAACTAAATGTAATTTAGTCTTTGTAATTTATTTTTTATTAAATTTAAGATTGATTATTGACTTATTAATCAAAATAAAATCACCACATGCCACCATTAATATGGAATTGATGGAGCAATTGACTAGATTCTTTGCATCCCAAGTTTGAAGGGTTCACTCTTTTTATCCATTTGGACGGCAAGGAAACCATTAATGCACATCGCTATCAAATATGAGATTCCTTGATAATTAGGATAACATATTGTTAATTTTTTTTTTTTTCCTCCCTTCGCTTGATCATAAGTTTTGTATTCAAGTTTCATATATAAAATTTAAAACTTGAGATAGAGCATATTATCGTTTAATAAATATGTTTAATGCGAATCTAAATTAATAAATAATTAAAGAAAATAGATTATGAGATCACTTGTAAGAAAAACACTAGATTAAAATAGTGGCAGCATTGAACGATACAACGCGGTTTCGATCAAAATTTTCAATTTATGGGCCTACATATATAAAACAAGCAAAACAATCCATCTTTTTCTTGTTCCCTCAAGCTCGTACATTCATCCAATCCTAATTTACAACGTCAAAAAATGGTTGTTTTCGCATAATATTGCTTTCATAGACTATATTAAGTTCATGAAAACTACCGAATTAAGGTATCAAATTACGCAACTTGGGTTTGATATATTTTTTTTTTTTATCAGAGTTAAATAGAATCATATATTAAAATTAATTATATTTAATTAATTGAGATGCTAGTATATTAACAATTGAATGAAAGTGATTTTTTTTTATAAACGCGTTAGATTAAATCATATAAAATTTTGCTTGATGTATGTATGATTAAGACATTACAAAAAAACTTAATTATATAAACGCCTTAGATATTTTTTTTTAATTTAGGAATTTAAAAATTGAATTTTGATTGATGAATATAAGTTGACATATTTATAATATATAGACAAAACTTCAGGTTTGAAACTCAGAATATATAGCCTTTCTGATGCATTTTTCCTATAAATCAGTCACATGCGTGTAGGATTACATACGAAGCTGATATAATAAAAGAATATCCATAGAATCAAAAGTCCAACAACAACGGTTACCGTAGCAATAATAATAATAATAAATAATAGGAAAAAGATAAATACAATATCTTCTGATTTTCTGTTTTTGCTATTTTGCATTATTGTTCGATTTTTTTTTATTTAAGTTATTATTTATATTTTGTTTTTGTTATAATTTTTTTTTAAATTTAAATTTCGTTATAATATATCATTTGATCAGTTTGTGTATTTTATACACCTATATATTTATTCGGTATGCCACATTATTATATAGTTGATAGACATGTCGGATTTTTGAATTTTTAAAAAATAAAATGGATTAAAAAATATAATAAGCAACTTAAACAAAAATAGATTTATCTAATTTGGTGTTTTTCTCAACTAGTGGCGGAGCTAGAATCATAAATTAAAATTTAAAAAGAGTCATAATCTTAAATTATAAATATAAAAATAAACTTCTAATACTTATTAGGAGGAATAAATTTAAGGATAATATAAATTTATACACCAGTAGATACATTTTATAAAGTTAATGGAATGCAACTCTCAATCCTAAAGTAAATATTGTACCTAGCAAATTTTAAGAAGAAATTAGTAATTCGGCGTAGCTCGGGCTAGCCTTTAACCGATTCATGGTTTGGCCCATATGTTGATCCGGCCTTTACTCGGCCCACACAATTTGCAAAATATCTTTCCCGCCATGTCGCGCGTATAACTCTCCAGCCCCCGCGATTCACTCGTTTCTCTCCTCATAACAAATCTCTCCGTCGCTCTCTCTCTCTCTCTCTCTCTCGGCATTTCAACGTATACATTGTTATTTCAGAAATAATCTCTTCCCTATCATCACGATCTAAGTTTCAGTTCTCAGTTGCAGTTAGGGTTTCACTTTGTCTTTACTGATACTATGAAATGAAGTTGAAAATCAACAAAGCTTGCGATCTCCATTCAATTTCTGTATTTCCTCCTCAGTCAAGGTTCGAACTCACTTCTCCATTATTTCTGTTTGTTGTATGAGAAAATGCTGGAAAACTCGAGAATATCATATTTCAAAATCTTAAATCCACGCGATTGTTTTAGTTTGACTGAGGCGCGATTTCCAGATTCCAAAACTTGAATATAATAAATTAAATTGCTGTCTCCTATTTCACCTTGGTACCTCAGTAGCCAAACGTTGTCCATTAGCTCGTGATTTCTTTTTTATTTTGAAACTTTGCTAATTTTGGACACGATCTGAAGGAGGTCATATTCTATTCAATTATCCGCAAGCTTTGCTTGTTTTGGTGCTACTTAGAGAAAACGAAAATCATAGAAGTTCGTTATTATAAGATACCTGTACTCTATGTAGCTTGAAATAGTTGCTTAGCATTTTTTTACAAGTTTTTTGTTAATTTTAATTTATGAGAAACAAGTTTAAATCACCAAACGTCAAACTCTTCCAAATATTACAGAATGTATACAGTTCCATTGTTTTCATTTTTAGAAATATAGTTCTGATTCGGTTTACTGTCTTCTATTTTATTGATTATAAAGAAGATTGAGTGCTATACCAACTGGACCACAATCATCGCAGCTAAGATCCCAACAATCTCAGCAATCATTTTCACAGGGGATTTCATCTCAGCATGGCATGTTTTCTCAGCTCTCTCAGACTTCTTATGATGAACCTCTTACAAACGATCAGGTTGAATATAATTTCCACCGTTTATTTTTTTGTGTTTACGAATAAAATGGAGAATGGAAAAGTGGATTGTCTTGGAGCATTGTGAATTTGCTTTTTAAGTTGTTTATCAGAAATTGAATGGAATATGTAAAGCTGAATATCTCAGTTCTAAGCTCAACTGTGTTGAGACCATAGTTGTTAAAGGCGCACCTGAACGCAAGGCTCACCAGGCGTCAGCCTTAGCACTGCGTTGGGCCTAAGGCACACCTTTGTGATATTAGTAAAATATTAGTATTTTTTTCTTATTTTTAGTGTGTGAAAATCTAAATCATTGATTATAAATTGAAAAAAACTCTTAGTACACCTTACCACGCCTAATTATTTCCAAAATAAACAATAAAAATGGAAAAATAAAAATTAGGGCAAAGAAAACATTTGTTTCAGTCTCAAATACGATTTGAACAACAAAATTTAAGCGTAAGACTAATTGTGTGTTTGCTATGATAATGTGTAATATGATAATTTGTTAGAATTTGTTAAATACAATATTAGTAAACTTAAGATTCTTGTGTGTTTAGGATTCAAGTCTTTAGTAAGCCTAAGAGCTTTGTATTTAGGATTTCAAACCTTAATTAAGTTTTTTTTTTTTATATTTATTTTGTTGTTATGACTTATGTGTTTGAGTTTTAACAGTTATAATATTATATTATTTTGCTAGTAGTCTAATAATAAAATTTATAATTTTTTCAATTATTTTTTAATTTTACGCTTCATGTTACTTAGGCGCATGCCTGCGCCTAGGCTCTAGGACCCTTTAGTGTCTCAGTGCTTCTTGCGCCTTCAATAATTATGGTTGAGACATAAATGGATCTGATGCGTTGTTTAAACCTTTGGTGTTCTATGCCATGAACAAAAACGAAGGTGTGTTTGGTATTTTTCTTTTCCGTAGTGTCCCAGAATAATAAATTTTTCACCATAGAAGAGAAGACTCTTTTCGTGTGCAGATATTGTTAGCCAGATTTATATTATTTGCTCTTTTCAGGTAGGCATGAGCATTATTATTTTAGGGATAAGGATCTAACTGTCCCATATTGATTCCTGATTGATCAATAACTATGCTAGGACAGAATTCTTTGTATTATGTATATCATCAAGTCTTTGCACGTGTGTTCTATCTCAGAACCCCAGTTTCATATTTTGATTTGTTCCATTTCTTATTTGCCAAATCTACAAACAAAATAGTATTTCTCATAATGGTTTTGCCCCTAAGAATTAATCTTCTAAGATAAGAAATAATCTCCGCTTATTTAATTGTTATAAATATATGGAATGTAATCTAAATGGAATAAGATAAACTCTGTTCACTTTTTACCTTTTCCTCTGGTTTGTATTCATTTCTTACAGAGGTTTAGTTCTCAAGAAAGAGAGAACTCTGTGAAGAAGACATCTTGCTTTCCCCAAATTAGCTATGCACGTGAAGAGAGTCAAATGCCAATCTCAAGATCTTCCACCAATTTAATACGTAAATGGAATTCTGCATCTGTCCCAGATTGCAAATGTAAGTTTTTTACTCTGGAGGCAAAACAAATTAAGCTGTATTGAAAAGAATCATCCTGCTGTTACTTTTCTGTATTTCCACAAAATTGATCAAATATAACTAGGCCGTATTCTTACACTCACAAATTATCTTTTCATATAGCATACCAAGTTTCTGTTTACTTGTGCAGGTCAGACAAATGATGAGCTCGAGCGCCGGATAGGATTGATGGAAACTTCCCTGAACAAGTTTCAAATGATCTTAGGTTCTGTTCAGAGTGATGTGATGCAAGTAAACAAAGGAACAAAAGAAGTATCACTGGAGAGTAAGAAATGCTAACTTCTCACGAGTCACAATATTTCAGATACAAGCAATTCAGAAAGAAAAATGTCAATAGTTGGTGATATTGTAACGATTAACTTTGAAATTTTTTTTTGAATTTTTTTATAAACTTCAAAGTAGAATGTAGTTTGATCTTCTATAATTCAAAAAATCAAATTAATGATCTATGCTCATTTACTATGACATCAAATTTTCAGCGGATAGAATGTCAAAATGATTTTCTTTTCTCATAGTTTTCAACTTTATCTTTAAGATAATCTGGGTTAAAAATTGAAACGTATATTTTTGAATAATAAAATAACATTTTAATCGTTATTGCTGCATGTTAAGATATCCTTAAATTACCATGTTTTCTAACAAATTTTCATGCAGTGGAAGGCATTCGACAGAAGTTGATTGCCCTTGACTCCTCACTGCAACTAATGGTAATAGCACCTTATTTGTGTGCTTTGCTTTTCAGCATTAAACTGGCTACTTGTCCATGTATTAACAAACGCAGATTCCTTAACATGACTCGGTTATTGATAACCAGATCAAAGGACAAGAAGATACCAAATCCAGTCTTGGTGGGAGCTTGAAATCTATATCTGAACGACTGAACAACGAGACATACCAGGACAAACTTCGGCAGATTTTCTTGGTGCTTTCGGCCTTACCAGAGCAGATGGAAACCTCTCTACTAAAATTACAAAAAGACCTTGGCATGAGCTTGAGCAAAGAAATGCAGGCATGTTGTTGTGTTCTAGTAAATTGTAGCATCGACTTGTACCGCTTTTTGTAGCTCAGTATCAACAAGTCTCAGATGACCTATATCTCCCCATATTTTCATATTTTTAACTTACTATTCAAGTGTTGCCAGAATTCTCAGCTTGTTAACAGCCTTTTTTGTTCATCATTTCCATCCTTGCAGGCAGTGGCTTGTAGCCGGAAAGCCTGCAACAACCAAAGTAGTCCATTGAGCAATGTTAAGATGCTTGTGCCAAAGGTTCTTTGTTATTCTAAGCAAATGACTTAATAAATTTCCAGGTTGTGAGCATGCATTTTTAGAGAAACCTTTTACCGATGCAAATTTTGCAGGTTACTGGCGGTCATAACACTCCACAACAAAAGTTGAAGCCTGTTAAGAAGTATGCATAACTTGATTTTTTATTCAGCTATGGTCCATTTCAATTAAAGATGTCATTTAAATTAATAAACATGATATGAAGTATATCCACTGAACAACCTAGTAGATGATGGTGGATTCTGCAAAGGTTCCATGTCAGGTCTCTCGACTGACTGGGTGGTTTTCCAATTATAAGTCCTAACAAATAACAATTGTTCCATATTTGGATCATGTGAAGAAATCAGGAAGAATTTTTAGTTTCATTGGTTTAAATATGTAGCTGAGCACTGACTATTAATATTTACGTTAATGGACTTTCTAATGTCAACAGTTAAGGCACTAGATATATTGGTAGCGTGTTTCTGACTGTTGTTATTTGGTCTTTTGCTCCCACAAAAATCTGTTCGTTGTTCATTGTATGTTTATATCAATTTCTGGGTATTTCATGCACTGAGCAAAATGTTAAAGTGCACACAAAATAAAGGACACAGTGGAGAGTGAAGTGCATAATCATCGTCTCAATATCATGGTGCATGCATCCTCAGAATTAATTAACTGGCTAGATTTCATTCCTGATTTCAAATATGGTCCTGTAGCTCTTAAAAGTTTTACTCCAATTATCACAGTTCCCAAGGTTTTTAAATTTGCTAGTGCTATCTCTTGATGCCAGTCCAGTGATGCCTCCAAAGGCCTCTGGGCAAGGCCGACAAGTAGCAGCTTGTTCAAAAGTAGAAATAGGAGCTTGGAATACTGCGAAGGCAGAAGAAATAACATCTGCACACAGGATTTTCCACAAGGAGCGCAAAGGAGTTTCTTCTGTTCAAAAGGTAGCTCTTATTTGGTGTGGCATGTGTGCTATCTGGGTATCCTTTTGTTGCTCAGTGAAAAAGTCAAAATTAAGGAATTGAACCAAATTGCATCAAAATTAAACGGCTTGCACGAGTTCCTTCTTTACAGTATGTGTTGGTCTCATAAAATTTTCTGCTTATGTGTTGGAAGATTTATATGTTTTTCCTTACCTAGTTGTCCAATTTGCAGGAAAAACAATGTAGCGTTATTATTGAATCTGATGAGGAGATTGAAGGAGATTTTTCCTTCTTGATTGACGAGGAGGAAACAGGTATTATGGGAGCCCAGTTTACATGATTCGTCGGTATTGCTGATAGTTACTCGTCTTGCTCCTTGTTATATATATATATATATATATATATATATATATATATGTATATGTATATACATTTCTGTTGAAAGGTATAAACTTCAGTTGGCATTGATCTAATAAAAGTTGGACTGTTTTTGCAATTAGAGGACACTATCAGCTAGCTTTCTATATGCAAAAGGATGAAGAGTTCAATTTTAGTTTATTCTTTTGTCCAGAAACATATATTACTAATTATGTTCAAAAGGGCTGTTCGCTATTAGTTTTTGTTTTCTATAATGTGCACCTGCCTGAAGTTTTTGAAATGAGCTCAATAATGACAAGCGCACATACAATGAGGGTACAAACTACCATTGCTCTAATTATTGCGTGTTTATTTGGATAAAGGTACTGGAAACTACACGATTGAAGCAGTGGAAGAGTCAGAGCGAATTCTGAGAAAAGCAAGGAGGCGAAAGAGAAAACACTGTAATGCTATAATTATTAATTGAAGCCTTGAAGGTAGTCCCTGTGCCTCCTTTTATTCCACGTTTTCTCTCTGAAGTTTCTTATAGAGCGTGCCTTGGTAAAATCGAACACATTAGGGTTTTAGGATTTACTGTGAAAGTGAGGTACCTGCAATTAGAAACGTAAAATGCAGCTGTGCCCACAGAAAACCATTTTTTTTCCAAAGAAAAAGTGGAAAAAAAGCATTTACATACTATGATGTCTTTGGCTCTAGCTATAATATTCCAATGGTTGCACGACTTGGCAAACAGAAGGTCAAGACTCGATATGCATTTATGCTGCTATAGGCAAACGTGTTTGGTAGCCAACTCACTCTAGCTATAATATTCCAATGGTTGCACGACTCGGCAAACAGAAGGCCAAGACTCGATATGCATTTATGCTGCTATAGGCAAACGTGTTTGGTAGCCAACTCAGTGCATTTGATTTTCAAACAAACTGGTACTTGAATCTAACTCTAATTTGTCTTTGCCTAGTTTTCCAAATTGAAGATTTCTCCCCTCGTAATGAGTATCAAGATTTCTAAAGAAATTTTTGCTGGTGTCCCTCATTCAGTTGTCCCATCCATGTAAGTCAAATTTTGAGCTTGATTACTTCAAGAATATTTTCCCCAGACTCAAACTGCACCCTCAGATTGTTGCCCATCTGTGCTGTATGTGGTTTGTTAGTAGTTTAAGAAGGGCGCTTAATCGTTTTCTCACTCAATTTCGTGTTCTTCAGAGGAAGGTTAACTCGTATACTTGACAAGTCAAAACTAATCTATAAACCAATAATCTCAAAAAGGAGAAAAGATAATCAGTAAACAGTAAGAAAAGAACAATTTCACATGCTTGAACTGTATGCAAAGCAAAAAGTTGGGACAGGATGGGGTTTGCCATCCATCTGTGACATTTTATAGTTGGGTCTGTCTCAAAAGGGGGTTTATCTTGTCTGCTTAAGTTCTATGTTTGGGTCCATCAGCTGGCAATTCGAAGCTTAGGTACTTCTCCCATGGATATGAGAGCTTAGATGATGCCCGAGTACTGTGTATGACAAATTCACGAGATAACTCTTCTATACACCTGGAAAATCATCAACACCTTTGATAACTTCTATCTCTTGTAGTTGGCGGTTTTTGTACGGTTGTAACAACAAGACTTAGCCGGAGAGAGGCTCCAGTGAAACCCTTCCGATACTTAAGTCAGTAAGAGAAAAAAGTGAAGAGAAGTGTAACCGGAGTTAACCTGCATTTTAGGTATGTTGTTTGAGTTTTTATAATTTTTTTCCCCGCTATATGTCTAAATGCTTTCGTCACAACATGGCTCAAGCTGGTTTTGCCAGGTCAAGATTATGGATAGCTACCCACGTTAGTTATCAGAGGGCTGCATTCGAGCTATACACACATTTAATATTCTTCATCTGTCGTGTTGATATCTTGCTTTATGCACTGTAGTTGTGCAATATTTTTGTTCTTTATAGGGATTTCAATGATATAGTTGCAGGGGTCATACGACCGTGAGTTTGCAGGGATCAATAAAACCTTCTACGTGGTGTTTTCCTTCTATGATCATTGGATCATAGGGTTGTGGATCATAATCATGGGATGAGGTCATTATAATCATAAACTTATACAGTCAGCTCCTTTGGTTTCATAGTTCCTCTATGACAGTCAGCAATATCACTTCACGGAGTCATAAGATCATATGATCATGAGACCCTTTCTGATCGCGTAGTATCTTTTTTCTGGGATTAATGGATCATAAGATCATGGATCAGAGGATCGTAATTTAGTGAAATTATCTCTTGTCACCATGACCTTTTCTGATCGTGTAGCGTCTCCCTTTTAAGATCAACGGATCATCAGATCGTGGATTAGAAAATTATAATGTAATGAGATTATCTCTTGTCATCCACCTATGTCTAGAATATGCAAGGATGTAGAAGTCAACATTCAAACATAGAACTAAAAAAAAAGAGAAAGAAATGGCCAAAATTCATGTATTTGTTCAATTGTCGTCATTTTTCTTCTTCCGGTCTTGTATAGCCTTTTTAGTGTCGGCAAGATATTGAGAAAATTTCACCCCATCTTGTTTCTGGTCTGCGCTCGGGACCACTCATCACTAAAATACAAACTCGTGCTGCCTGACCAAAACTTAACTTGATTTCTTATTCTATAAATTATCAATATCTTCTATGAGAAAAAAAAAATTAATAATAAAAAGATTTGGGCCCCTGTGCAAAAGTTGTTAAAACAACAAGTCTTCAAGTGATTCCTTTTTTAATTGCCAGGGAATTAAACTTCAATTAAAAAATATTAATATCTTTTTCTAAGAAATTTTTCTAGTGTTGCTTGAGGCAAGTTCCTATGAAGATAAGTGATGGACGTGGTTAATATTTCTCTGAACTTTTTGAAGAATCCTGTATGTTCAATGAAATGCTTGTTTATTTGTTTCAATGAGGAAAGTTATATTGTCTTATTGCGAATCAGGACTGTATGCTTTAAAGTACTCAAACGATTATGGTGTCATTTTTTAGCATCTTTAGCTCGTAGTCTTGACGATATAGTAACATCGCGGTGACTTACATGCGCCAAAACATAGCTATCTCGTGCAAAATTTGTCATTTAGGGAAAGGTACTAACAAGTGTTATGTGTTTTGGCAATTTTAAATAAAAATTTATGTTATTTTTTTTGACAAAACAAAATTAGTGGTTTACTCCATTCAAAAAAAAAAAAGCATATTGCTATCAATAGTGTTAAGTGATGTTGGTGTGACGATGATGTGATACTTTTTTTTTTTTTAATGTGGCGTTGACATAATGTCTATATCAATACTGATGTGGCACATATGTAGTACTGATATAAAATTGATATCAGCATTACATC
Organism: Balakata baccata; assembly: GCA_949630135.1. Taxonomy (NCBI): domain Eukaryota; kingdom Viridiplantae; phylum Streptophyta; class Magnoliopsida; order Malpighiales; family Euphorbiaceae; genus Balakata; species Balakata baccata. The sequence continues at coordinate 17,104 of CATIWF010116802.1, forward strand.
ACAAAAATTGTCATGTCATTACTGATATCACCATCACTTAATGTCATTACGAACAATATATTCTTTTTTACTAACAGAGTAAACCACAAATCTTGTTTTGTCAAAAAAATAATATGAAACTTTATTTAAAAATCACGAAAACACAATACTTTTTCCTATAATTTATATATATATATATATATTTACTTATTTATTTATCATCATCATTATTATCTCGAACACTCCCTTTTTTGTCGCATCAAAATAGAATTGCTTTTCAAATTAAAGTTTATTTTCTTTTTTGAAAATATAAATTAATTTCTTAATTTTCTTATGTTTCAATATTTAATATGTCTTATTATCATGAAGTGAATCATCATTTTTAGATTTTTTTTTATTATAAATCACTAATTAATGGAAAATTGTATTAAAAAAATATAAACATTTATTAAATAAGAATCTCCATGTCACCTCATTCAACATATTATTAGTAAGAAATGCCTCGTATAAATTGGTATTCTCTCTTTTGTAGGCTTGTCTCGGAAAGAACTTTGTTCTCGGTCGATATATGGATACGAGGTAAGCAATTGTCATATGCCGTTCGTTTAAATTCTCATCGTTCCACTAATTCCTTAGGTTGGCCAACACATAATCATTTCTAAAGTACAAAAGCAGTTTTAACCTCTATAATTCGATTACTGTTTCCATGTGCATTACAATTTACATAGCTTTCACTTTCCTTGAAGATTGGGGATTGGGTTGGTATTCCTTTTTATTTTTTCATTTTTTTGGAACTATGGTCGAGTTTTCTTTTGAGCTATTGGATGAGTTAAAATGACGGAGCATCCAATGCTTAATATAAAAGGAGTGGTTGGAATGGAAACAGCCAAAATTCTCATATTGGAGAAATATCAAACCACCCACCTACGTTAGTTGAACAAGTTAACTTGCCTGAGTCAGGTAAGTTGTACCAATGAAGTTTTAATTCGCTAACTAGCTTTTAAATTATTGTCTTTTACTTAATAAATAAACAACTATCAACTTTCTTAAGAAGCTATAGCTTTTAAAAGAAGTGAATGTATTAAGATTGAAATTATTGACTTTCTATATTATAGAGATAGCAACTCACTAGCAGTGGTGGAGCTAGAATTTTAAATCAAGCGGTACAAAGAGTCAAAAGTCTATGTCCACTATGCAATACTAGACTTCTAATTATCTACCTTTATATGATTTATATGAATGTGGCTCCGTCTGCTCATGACAATATAAATAAATAGAGGATTAATAAGCAGAATACTCGTGAAAAGAACTATTAGCAAAGCTTTGCCGTCCTACCAAATTTGAATACATCATCTGCAGATTATGTTACATGAGAACCACCAATCACTGGATAAAAACTTTAACATATTTTTGTAGCATAGTGACCTATCATGACGCTAGGATCCCAACTAACTAATGCATTAAAAAATGGGTTAGATCTGGTTTATGAGAAGCAAAAATGGACAACTGGGTAACTTAAATTCCACTGCTGAAAAAGGTAGACAATTAATGGATGAGTTTGGTCTTTGAAAGAAAACATCAATGGTCGTTTTTACAAGGTCGTTAAACTGAAGTTTTACATCCAATTCAAGGTATTTAACTTATATGGTAATATGTAATTGACTGTGATATTGTCTCCTATTGCATGTATATGGATATTAGTTGGTGAAAAATGATTGCTTGGTATAATATATATTATACTCATATAGTCTTCTGTGTCCTTTTCTTCTCTCCATTTCCATTTCCATGTCCCTGGTCCCTGTGTTTAATTATTTTCAATATCTTTAAGGGAAAGCAATAAAAAAAGCTGCCTTCCTGCCTCAATGTTAGCATGCAAAAGCTTTATAGGGCTCCCCCCAACCCTTCTCTCTCTCAACAAAAATCATACACAATCAGCTCCTCCCATTGAATTCACCAAATATATATATATATATATATATACTAAGAACATTTTCCTTTTCTAATTTGTTCACTAAATCAAACATAATACTAAACCCAAACTTATTATTGAAAAATTATTGCATAGGTCGAATTTTTGTAGACGAAACTAATAAAAGAATATTATGTAAATTATTTTGTTTGCATAATATTCTCTTATTGGTTTAGTTTATATATAGATTCCTTTTATGTACGAATTTTCTCACATTTATAGTGTATAGGGTGTTATTCATTAATTAATTATGGAACAATATAATATTAAAATAATTAGTAATTAAATTATATTTAAAGGATCATATTCTCTCTCTTCAATTTTTTTTTTTCTTCAGTTTTAACGCTTTATTTCTGAAGATAGTTGAGTGGAACTATTATTAAGACTATCCATCACTACATCTATATGCACAAAAATAGCGAGTAATAATTTTTATTAGCGCCTCAGCGGTCCCCCTATTATTATTAGGCAGCTGCACTGTAACTTTTCTTTCCTTAAAAAAAAAAAATCTATTAATAATTCTGATAGATTCCATATCTTGGAGTTAACCACAACTTAGCCCTTATATTTTTTTCTTTTCCATTAAGTCTTTGTACTTCTATTTTCACATATAGAGCTCTCGTACTTTCATTTTCATACTTATTAAAACTTATTTAACAACATGAACCTATAGCGACAAAAAATTCTATCGTAAATCCGTCGTAATTATTTAATAATTTAGAAAGAAATATTTATTACTAGAATGTCAAAATATCTGGAAGTTACACAATGAAGAGTATTTTCAAATAGTTGACTTAGATTTGTAAAAAATATATTTTTTATAATTTTATTTATATTTTTATATAATTTTCTCTTAATATGGTTTAAATGATTAATATTTATTTTATTTTATTAATGGCATAATAATTGTTATACATAATAAAAAGGCTATTCCGTAATATATAAACCTTAAAATTTTTAAAATTATATATATAAACTAATAAATAAATACTGTAGATTTGTAATAGTATATTCCGTCAATATATTTTTAGGCTGTTAAAAAGGGTCCGATAGTAGTCTTTTTCTCTCAATTTTTTTTTTCCTTTCTGGAAGAGCCGCTTTTTTACGGTAGAGGTAATTTTTTTTATCAATATTGGCTTAAAATTATCTATATATATTTTTTTATCAATTTATTTCTAAAATAAGTAATTATTCTATATAAATTCATGCTTTTATTTTATTTGTTTTACTTTTTGTAATTTTGGCGTTTGATTTTATCATTTTGTTATACCGAAGTTTTATTTTTGTCATCTTATTACAGTATTTTTATATATAAACGATTCAGATAAACAAAATATATTTGATCTAAAATAAATAATAAATTAGATTATAGCTATCAATATGTTGCAGAATTAGAATTATAGATGTTCTAATCACTATAATATTATCAAATTTGTATTTTTAAATCGATTTATTATACTATTAATATGAGTGCTTCGAATATTTTTATTGTTTTATTTTCTATAATTTTTAACGAATTTATATATATTTTTATTGATATATTGTTAATTTAAATCAATAAAATTATTGTTATGGTAAAAAAATCAGAACGGTATGAATGTCAAAATATATTAGGGTTTAATTGTCTTATTATAATCAACCCTAATTGTTATTATTATTAAGGTTTAATTAAACTACAAAACTGAACTGAGAATCATGAAAAGGTGGATGCTTAAATTCCCTTTTTTTCCTCTCTTTTTCTAGAAATTAAAGTACCCATCAAATCAGCATGAATGCCCAAGTGCCATTTTTTTTTTGAACGTGACGAGCAAGTGTAATGTTGAAAAACGAAAGGGCACGGGACAGAGTGGAGGGTAGCAATTGTCTCATGCGGACTCGGTTACAATCGGTTTAATAGATTCGGTTTATTATATTATTTATAAATTAATCTAATATATATATATATTTATATTAATAAATTTAAATAAAATAATTAAATATATATTACTTATTAATTTTAAAAAATTTATAAAAATGGAAAAAAATATTTATAAAAATATTATTTTTTAAAGTTTTCTTTAAAAATACTAGCTGCATCAATTTTTTTTTCAAAAATACTGATGCGCTTAAAGTTATTACAAAAATGCTAATAATAAAAATTTATTAAAAATTTATTGTAAAATTAATGAAAATAGAAATTACAAAAAATTTATCACAAAATTTATTTAAAGTTTATTTAAGTTATATTCAAGATTTATCCAATTCTTTAAAAAATTGAATTTAATTATATGTATTTTAAGTTTTATAACAAATATTATCTCAAGTGAACTATATCTTACTTTGAACTTAGGTGGCGATAATATAAAAAACATTAAAAATATAAAATAGTGATGTGGAAAATATAGTGAAAATGGATATAAAAACCAAAATGGTAATATTTTAAAAATTATATTTGTTGAAATAGATCCATTAATATTATTCTCAAAATTGCTATTTTTTCAAAATAGATCCTGTTATAATATGATTTGTCACTCTCTTAATCAAATGTATCATTTTAATTTAGGTGAGAGTAGTAATTTGATGTGCAAAATGATGTCATTTTTGTTTATATACTTTTGTGACAATTTTTTTCCACATTAACGCCACAATATTTTTCATGTCATTATTTTATATTTTTAATATTTTTTCATATCATTGTCATATAGGCTTGAAATGAAATATAATTCATCCGAGATAAAATTTATTACAAAACTTAAAGTACATATAATTAAACTCAAATTTTTAAAAAATTAACCATAACTATGATAAAAAGTGCAAAATTAATATTATTTTCCTTGTAATTTAGCCTAAAATTTTTTAAAAAATAGAAGTTACAAAATGTTTATAAAAAAATTTATCTAAGATTTACTCAAATTATATTTAATATTTACTAGAAAATTAATAAAAATTAAAATTATATAAGATTTACTCAATATTTATTTAAAAATTACCCAAAGTTTATTACAAAAAATAATAAAAATTGAAATAAAAAAGGTTTATCAAATAATTATTCAATTTTTATAAGAAAATTAATAAAAGTTGAAGTTACTCAATAATTACTCAAAATTTATCCGAAATTTATTAAATATTTGTTCCAAAATTTACCAAAAGTTTATTTAAGGTAAATAATTTTAATTAAATTAATTAAATACAAATTTATACTTTTTTAATTAAGATTTACCAATATTTATTTTAGTAAATAAGTTAATTAAATAAAAGTTTATATATTTTTTGGCTAATTGAATTAATTAAACAATGCTTTAAAATAAATAAATGCAAATATAAGGACAATTGGTGCCTATACAAATTTATAAAATTCTTAAATTTATATTTCTCATATGAAATATGATTATTTTCTATTTTAATTAAATAAAAAATATACTAAATATATGGTAAAAAAGTCGATAAAAAAAAATGGAATAAAAACATGCTTGTAGCAACGGTAGAAATGAAAAAAAAAAACTTTTAAAATTTGGTTTCCGGCGTACATTCGTCATTAATTTATAACTAAAAAGTTTTCTTCCGTTGGAGTTAATAAACAAGCGGATCCAGCTCATTTTATTCAGCTGGGTCCTATTTGAGCTTCATTTAATTTCTTCTCTTTTTCTTTTCAAAGGCTCCAACTGTTCCACAATACCATTTTTTAATGGATTTGCATGTTGACAAAAAATATTATATCATCAATCCAAATAACAATATTTTTTTTAGATTTCACTGTTTCAAAATAAAAATCAATTTTTTATGCATTAATATATTATTAATTGGATTTATCAATAACTATATATATATATATATATATAACAAACTGCATGTTTCTTTAAGTTCAAGGAAAAAAAAAACCATTTTTATGTGTTATCTTGGCATTATTTTTTTCTTGACTGTAGGACACACATTTCATTTATACAAGACATTTCAATTATTGGATTACCATTTTTCAATTGATATGATTTTTTTTTTATTTTGTATACCACGAAAACAAATGAATACACAAATAAAATTAATCTTGTATATAAAATAATTATTATTTTAAATATATGATAAATTTTAATTAAAATATTCTATAAACCAAATTTTAATAAGTAAATTTCTTATATATTAATTAGGAATTGTTGATTTTATCAACATTTTTTTTATCTATGTATGTAAACAACTGGTAGTTCTCGTAGATTTTAGTGCCCATATGGTAATTTTTTCATCCCAATTAATTTATTTCACAAATAGTTTTATAAATGAAATGATACTTGTTTCAATATTTTTTGTTCAAACCAATATAAAATATTTATACTTTTAATATAAATTTGATAAAACAAGTGAATAGATGGATAGTATAAAAATTTTATACTAGTTAGAATAAAAAGGTTAAAATAAATAACATTTCTCGTTCTATAATAATAATAATAATAATATCAACACAAAGGCGCGTAATGAAAATTTTAATTTTGAAGATGAGCAGTAGAAGGAGTTGATTACTCAAAATCCAGATTTAAATTCGAAAAATAAAAGAAAAAACCATCATTGCCACGATAAAAGCATTTTGAGAATGATGCTTTGAGTCAAATACAATCCACCAAATCTATAATCCCATTATCTTCCTTACAATCACATTAATTAAAAGCAAAAAGTTCCCAATAATTAATGGAAAATATAATTTAACTATTTGTTTCTATATAGTTATTGTTTAATTTTTTGTATTTCATATTTTACAATTATCTATAAATATTAAATAATTTTTTATATATTCTATATTTATTTAATAATTAAAAATTTTACCTTTTAGAATGTATAATACTAATAAATAATTGAAATTTAAAGGTAAAATGTGTTAAACATATGCATGTTTGTATTAAATTTTGTGAAAGTCTTTTTAGAAAAATATTTTATATTTTTAATTTTTTTTTAAAATTTTAAAAACTGCTTCTAATAAAAATAAATAAATATATATTTTTAAAAAAATTTTAAAAAAATAATTAATTAAATAAAAAATTTAAAATTTATTTAAATAAAAAAATAATTTTATAAATAATTTTTAAAACACTAATTTGTTATTATTTACATAGTTGAATTATTGATTGAGAAATTAACACCGCTAGAAGTCCAATCGTTAACAATAGTTAGTAAATTACAGTTGTATCCTTGTATTTGTTTTATATATACAGCTGTGCCCCAGATTCCAACTCCATTATTTTTCTTATTGAGCATCCTCCAACTCCAATCTTCCTTTCGCAGAGAGTCCAACAAATATATACTCTCCCTTCAATTTTTCTCTTTAGAAAACGAAAAAGTGAAACCCAACCAATCCCGTGCATTCTCACTGCCACCCACAAAGCGTCAGGAGAGAGAAAGGCACAAAAAGAGTGTTTTTAGAGAGATAAAGATTGTGACTTTGATGATGATGGTTGAACATGGTGGAACTTCAGAGGAGAAAATGGAGACAGCAAAAGCTTTTCTTCAATACAAAGCTCTCTCTTTATCTTACAGTATGGACCCATCAATCCCAAACCCAACTGTCAAGTATTCTTCTTCCACTACTCTCTCTTTCTATTCTTCTCCTTCCCATCTGATGCTTTGTAAAGCCTCCAACTTTCACTTTCACACTTGTCATCACCTCCCTTCCTCCACTTTTCTCGGTCTTTAATGCCTGCCCATAGACTAGAATTTCTCCTTTGGAATAATGGGTCGGCGCTAGATAAGCATTTTAGTCTCCTATTCCGCTTCTTTTTTTAGGTTTTCAAAAGATACCCACTCCCACCCTGAAAAAATCCAGTTTTTACCATCTCTTGTTTCAGAATTCATTACAACTCCTTGAAAATTGATCTGGGTTTTTCTTTTTTGATTTTCTTAATATCTATGAATTTGTGGAATATTGCTTTGGTTGTTGAAGAAAAGTTTGGCTCAGCGGTGCTGACTGCTGATCGGAAATATTTTTTTTTTTCTAATTAAGAGTTTCAGATGTCAACGTTTAAACCAAAATTTTAGTTGATAATGTCATAAAGTATATAGGCCTGTTTCTTTCCAAAATTTCAGTTTATAATGTGATAAAGAATTGTTAATTATCCCTCCTTTGAAGTTGGCTTTTATGTTGTTATTTAAGGCAGGCTTTGGTACCAAGTTTCTGATTCCTATCTCTTCTCCAAGTTATATTATTTGGTTTGTTTTTGTTGATTAATGGAAATTTGAAGCTGAATTCTTCAGCCCTGAGCTTGAAACGGCACAGTTATTTTCGTTTAAGTGAAGATCGAAATATCTTAAGTTTAAGCCGTTGAGGATCTTCCGGCGCTGTTTAAGGCTTGTTGAGGATAAAAAAGAAGGTTTTCAATACCTTGCCATCCCAACTAAGCTTATACTACCTTGAGTTTGACGATTCTGAGCAAGCTTCAGACATTGAAATTGGAATTTTTGTCCATTTCTCCTTTGGTCCGGCATACACTGCTGCATTCTTGTCCTTCTTGGCCTCATCGAACTTGAGGTATTCAGTCTGCTCATCTCATTTCTTTATTGTCAAAATCTATATTTTACTTGGCACCTATTGTAGGCTCTTTTTTTCCCTTCTTCTTCTTCTTAAAACACAATTTTTTTGATAATCTGATGGTTCAAGTGTTATTGCATCTGATCTGAATATTCTGGATGATCATGAAAAATGAAAATAAATGAATACGTAATGTTACTTGGCAGAAGGATTGTTCTAGAAAAGGGATGAAAAAAAAAACTGTGCTTTATCACATTACTGTTGGGATTCTGAGGCTAGTGGGATCGGATCTTCCTTTGAGAGACATTAGTAATTTGGTCAGTATCACCTTCAATTGAATGTTCCCAGAGTGCTTGTCTGCATGTAGAGTCTTGATGATTGGCACTAGAATATGTCTGATTCTATTTCTTCTAGTTGTTCATTGCCAAATTACTTTTTGTGTTGTTGTAAGAAGAATGAGAATTTAGATAGACGCTGATCTGTCCAAAATAAGAATCTGTTGCTCATTTTTAGTTTTTACCCAAGTTTGGGAAAAGAAGAATGCTGATAATCCAAATTGTTCTCACTAGATACTTCTTCTTGTTTTTTGTTAGTTCAATTGTCTTAGAGCTATGATCTTGAAGGGAAATTTTTGAGCTGAAAGTTCATGCCTCATCTTATGTATGAGGAGCAAAGATTGATAGTTCAGTGTTTCAAAACATTTTAACCAATTTCATTACTGGTTTATATGTCATGGTTTCTCCACTTTTCTCTTATATTGCACTCTGATACTGATATGAAGAAGGCCACTGAATTTCTTATTAAATCAGAGAACTACTTATTTGCATCTCAAATTGCATTTGGATGTGGGTGAGTTCAGAGAGCATCTTCACAAATATTCAATTCTGTCGCATCTTCTTCTGGATGTGCGAGTTATTCTTCTATCCTGCATGCAGTCTTGCCACGATTTATTATGTTTCTGCTTATTTCCCTTCAAAACTTAATTGATAAGAAACGCGTTTCCTATCGTTTAGTTTGTGTGGGGAAGTTTTGAAGTGAAAGCATCTATATAAAATCTTATTGTTGTTTCTTATTTCTTTACCATTTCTCAGATTTCAACGGGCAAACAAGGGAGAATAGTTGCATGAACAAAACATAATATTGTCGACAAGTCAACAGCTCGTCATGGCAAAGAAATCTCAGAGACGCATTGTGAGACATGAAAGAGACCAATCTGGCTGTATGTGGGGTCTAATCAGTATGTTTGACTTTCGCCATGGTCGAACAACTCAGAAGCTGCTTTCGGATAGGAGACGCGGGACCAGGCATGTTGCGGGTAAGAACTCTTTACTGAACCTAGATGTATCTGAAAAGTTAACCATCGTTGGAGAATCCCAATTGGGATAGAAGGAATGGTGTATGGAAGTGCAGCTCTAATCGGAAAGCTGATCATGTGTGCCACTGCTTAGGCACACGTTGTAATAGAGTCCCATTGGGAGAGAAGGGATGGCATATGGAAGCGCAGCCCTCTTCCATGGTTTCTTCTTTTGGTGGAATTGTCTTAAGCTTAAGAGAATATAGGAAATCATTTTTGGTGTATGAACTTTTTTCATACTACTGCTTATGATATTTGTAAATTAAGCATCTTTTTTACTGATTATGTTTTACTGCAGTTCCTTTAAGCTCATTTTCATATAAGTTTTGGTGCTTTACGTTATTGGTGAACTGTTTTTTCTTCTGCAGCTTCTGGAAAAGCAACAAACAAGCCTGATTCTCTGATCATTCTTGATGAAAATTGTCAAGACACTGCTGTAAGTTTTTCTATTATGCATCCAAACTGAAATTTTCATCCACAATTGCTTCATGTTGATATTCCTTAAGATGAAAGGACATACCACTGTTGTGAACCTAACATTAATAGGCAATCTTTTGTGTACATTACTTGATATTTACTCATTTACAAATTTCAGGGTGATGAAGAAGGCACATTAGCAGCAGCTGATGCTGGTAAGTCAAGTGTGAAGAAACTCATGGAAGAAGAGATGTTTTGTGAGAAAGACTCCAAGGAGATAAGTATTGCTGAAGCAGAAACAGAACGGTATAATCCAGAAGATGAAGGACACAAAAGGAAAAACCGCAAAAGAACAAATAGAAGTTGCACGAAAAGTTGTGAAATATTCATGGAAGATTTGAATGGTGCTGAGATCTCAAAACTTGAAAAGCCTGGCCTTCAAAATTTAGAAAAGCAATCTACTAACAATCTTGATATGGATGTTATGATGGAAGAATTCTGCCACCAGATTCATCACATTAGTTGCACCAAGCGTGGCCAGCAAGAGGAAGTTTACAACCAATCAAAGCAGAATAATCCTGACTTCGAACAGAAATTGAGTGAGGCAATCAAACTCTTTTTAAGTCAGAGGCTTGTCAGTGGGAAACATGTCACAGGAACAGGTGATGTCCAGCTCAAGAATGCACTTAAAATTCTTAGTTCTGATGAGGAGTTGTCTCTGAAACTCTTAGAAGGTCCACATTCTGTTATGGCAAAATATGTTGAGAACTTGTGGAATGCTCAGATGGAAAAAGATGGACTCTCCAAGCCACTTGTAGGATCTAACTTGTCAGAACAGGAGATTCATGACTTAAAACAGTCTGAGGAGATTATTCATGGCAAACAGCGCAAGTTTTTTAGGAGGAAGGCCAAATCTGTTGACAAAAACCCATTAAAGGAAGCTAAGGCTTCTCAAGCTTCAAATACAATTGTTATTTTGAAGCCATCAACCACAAGCTTGGAAAGACCTGATGCTGAAGGAAGCCATAGGCCAACACCAGAATCTCAATTTAACATCAGCAACAGGGGACTAAATGAAAGAGTTGGTTCCCACTTTTTTCTGACTGAAATTAAAAGAAGGCTAAAACAGGCTATGGGGAAAGAACAACAGGAGATCCCTTCTGATGGTGTTCCAAAGAGAACTTCCAAAGAACAACGGGCTAAGAGAGATGGTGACAGAAGATACAAGGAGAATGTTGGACGAAATTCTCCAAGTAAAGACCACTTCTTTATTGAAAAGATTGCCAGACCTCCAGTTAGTATCAAAAAAGGGGAGAAGACTGACAAGTTGAAAGGATGTGAAATAAGTAAAGATCATGGAACTGCTCTTTATCCTAGGCAAAGATTATCTAACATTTATATTGAGGCCAAGAAACATCTCTGTGAGATGTTTACTAATGGGACTGGAGATGTGGATATTTCAAATGGACAGGTTCCAAAAACCCTCGGGAGGATTCTCTCTCTTCCTGAGTACAATTTTTCTCCTATTGGCAGTCCTGGAAGAGATTGGGGGCAAAGCTTTGCTACTGCACAGATGAGACTTTCTGCTAACGACAAATTTCAGAAACAAGAAAACAATGTCAGCCATCTCGGTCGAATGACACCAAAGTTGGGGACAGAATTGCATGCTTCTGATGACAGGAGTAGTGACAAGGCAGAAGCTTCTTCTAACCCAAATTTGAGTGTCACAAACGAACATGACCATGATAATGAAATGGAGGAAATATCATGCTCTATTGAGGATGGACTGACTATCAAAGGTATTATTTTCTCAGCTGTCTACTCATGGTGAGAAATAGATGGATGAATAATTGTACCTCTATTTTTCATTAATAATGGCCTTCTATAACTTTGCAGGTGATGTTGATGTCGTAAAAACAACTGAAATATTAGTCCAGGAAGACAGTAATATTATAGATTCCCTCTTTGAACCAAGTGACTCTGCAATAACTAGAGATGACCAAAATGCTGACATTTCTGAAGTTTGTGATTCAGAAAGATATTCTGAATGCTCAAAACATGTAATTCATTTGCTTGTTTCTCTGTCTCTGCTAGTTCTTCTTTATGTATTTGAATCATTGGGCCTAGCAGCCTTTCTATTCATTTTCCAGGATTTACATGAAGAATGTCAACCTCCATCTTCTATACTAACATCTCCATCCACCTCTTCAATTACCAAGAAGCATGACAATCCTGAGGGTGCTGTAGAGGTATCAGAGAGGCGGAGTCCTGTATCTGTTCTTGAGCCACTATTCATTGAGGAGGACATCAGCCCAGCAAGCATCAGATCACAACGTGGTAGGCAATCATAAGAAAACTCAGTTGCTTCAAATATTTGCTTTTTTCTTATGGATGAAATGATGTTTGAACTAATATTAGTTCATTCAAATATATTCAGCTGATTTGCCGATGCAACCCCTGAGGATTCAGTTTGAAGAGCATCATCTTGCAGTCACGGATATAGGCATTCATTTGAAAGCTTGTGTACAGGAGAAGGAATCAATATTTGATTATGTAAAAGCTGTGCTGCAAGGCTCGGAATTGAACTGGGATGAATTCTACATCATGTCCAATCCTTCAGATCCACTTCTGGACCCATCAATATTTGATGAGGTGGGGTTCTTCTCCAGCCAGCTTTGTTATGACGAGAAAATTCTTTTTGACTGTATTAATGAGGTTCTCATGGAGGTATACGGGTGCTACTTTGCTTTCCCCCTTGGGTTATCATTTGCAAAATCTACCATCCGACCTGCTCCAGACATGAAAAATGCTATTCATGAAGTGTGGGAGGGAGTGTGTTGGTATCTCCTCCCATTGCCACTGCCTTGTACATTAGAGCAGATTGTCAAGAAAGACATGGCAAAAACTGGAACATGGATGGACATGCAATGTGATTGTGAAGCCATGATTATTGAGATTGGAGAAGCCATTTTGAAAGATCTGATGGAAGAAACAACGTTAAGCTGTATAAATGAAAGTTCAGAAAACGGGAATAGTATGATTCCAGTTGATGTGGAAGATTAGAGAAGTATTGATTTGTAGAAAACAGTCCACATCCCTTTGTTCATACCAATAATTGACCTGTGTTGTTTCTGGATGAGAAGGAAAACCAGTAAATGATCACTCGTGCTGCTAGAGAATGAGCAGTTACATCTCAGCAGAAGAGCATAGAACTTTGGGGCGTCCTAGACATGTCTTGAAACATAATTTTTTTTTTAACTTTGTCAATCAGATCATGTACATATCAAACAGTTTCCACATTGTAAAACTAAGAGAGCATGGAGCTTTCTAGGCATAAGTCCTCAATGAAGAAGTAACACTTCATGGGCATGAATCCAAAACTTCAGAATCCCAATCTGCAAGTACTTCTTGCTAGAAACAAAGACTACTTGATTTCCATGTCAGTTTTTTCAATCATGACTGCGTCAGCGCCTTGTGCGTGTAGTTGATAGTGGAAGTACTCATTGTAGAATTTGGTCTGTTGAGTTTTTTTTTTTTGTAGGTTAATTCTGTGGTGTGTGGTGTCTCTTGTTGTTATGGTCCTGATTTCATTCATTCTTCTGTCAGGTTCTTTTTGCCTCTCTTATTCTGAAGTTGGGGTTTCTTGAGTTTGCATTTTTAACTACTTGAACGTATTATTGGGGGTTGATTTACATGAGTGCTGTTTTGTATAATGACTTATGAATAATCAATACATGAAAAATAAGGAATACAGATGTGCTTGTTCAGTTGATCTCTTTTCTGTTTTAATTGATTAATTCTAAGAGCTTATAACTTGCTAATTGCTGTTTAGTATAATTGTCTATTGGTGTGAAAGTTAAAATGGCCTTAGAAAGCGTCATTACTATAATTTTTAAACCTGCAAAGCATGGAAATGAAATGATGAATCCAATCCATTTTTGCTTTCAAGATTTTCTTGGAAATTTTGTCAATAGCTGTTTCTTTCTGTCGGCCATTTTTACCATTTTCACTAATGGCAAAAATGAGCAAGATTAGCTTGATGATGCCCCAACACAAGAGGACAGCGGGAAAGCTGACAGATCATGCTTATTTCCCATAGGTTAAGCTTCATATCATGGGCAATTTATATTTGTGGCCATCACATCAAATTTTTTTTTTTTTAAATTGTCAGGAGTCATAGCCAACACCGCGTGCTTTTTTATTTGTTTATTGAAAAAAACTCCAAAAATCTACTTACTACCCATCATCTCAATTGAAAATCTAAAAGGAAAAATTTTTAAAATTAAATTTAGCTGCTCAGTCAAATTTAATTGTTAATCTTACTGCAATGAACTCATAAAGTATGGATGAGATTCTAATTTAACGAGAGAAATCGGGTTCGAATACTGACATCTTTGAAGTCATACCCAACACGAATAAAATTAATATCAATCAATAATTCTAATTTACTAGATGAAAATACTGACCTAAAAAATCTCACAACAATGACTAACAAATACTTCATTTTCTTATGTTTTATTTTTTTAGGAAATTTCATGGTTTATCCAAAATTTTATGTTTTTTTCATCTTTATCCCTAGTTTTCCATTTTTTTATTTGTACCAAAAATTATTTTATTTATACCGACTTTTTAATTTTCATTTTTAGAGAGGAAAAAAATGGTTATAGACTGTAATTTTCGAAAAGATTTTGTTCAAAAGTGGCGATGAAGAAGAAGATAGAATAAGAAATTTCCTCAATTTGCTTAAAGATAATAAATGAAGAAGACTTGTATGTGGTGCTTCCATTTTGCAGAAATATTTATCATTATCGTTGCATTCGACTATAGCTTCCAAAACATAGTTATTGCCCACTGTATCGTTTTCATGTTTGAGATTATTAGAATTTAGGTTATTGTATGTATTTGTTTATTAATCATCAATTATTTTTTATCCTTCAAATATATATCTAAGGTATACCAGACTTTATAGTTTTGTTCACAATTGTTTTATACCAAATATATTCTCAAGATATACTAAAAGTATGACTAACATATACTGGACTTTATAGACTGTTGTCCTAAGTATTTTATGCTAAATGTATCTCCAATATACACCAAATGTATGTTCAAGGTATATTGGACTTCATAATTTTTGTTCACAACTATTTTAGGCAGAAATATATTTTTGATATATACTCAATGTATACCCAATGTATACTGGACTAATAGCCCTTGTTCACAACTGTTTTAGACCCAAGATATCCTCGAGATATACCCAATATATGCTTAAGACATATTGGACTTTATTGCCTTTGTTCATGACTGTTTTAAGCTCAAGGTATCTCCAAGATATACTCAATATATGACCAAAGAATATTAGACTTTATAACCTTTGTTTACAACTATTTTAGACTGAATTTATTCTCGATATATACCCAAGGTATACCGGACTTTATAGTATTTGTTTACAACTGTTTTAGGTTGAAAGTATCTCTAAGTTATATTTAAGGTATACCCAAGATATACCAGACTTTATAATTTTTGTTCACAATTGTTAGGTCAAAGGTATTCCCAAGATATATCCAATGTATGTGCAAGATATACCGGACTTTATAACTTTTATTCACAACTGTTTTAGGCCGAATGTATTTCAAAATATACCTAAGGAATACAAAAGGTGCATGTATAATTCTATAAAGTATTTTTCCGTAAAATTGAAAAAAACATTAAAAACATGTAAAGTTTTTTTGGCATTTACGAAAATTTATTTTTATTTTTGAAGCAGATCCCAACACTGCTCTCTTTAGGCCCATTAGGCCCAGAGCACAGATTTCTAGATTTCAGTAATTGGGTCAAACTTGTTCTATACAGCCCAGTGATTGGTTGATTCCTGATCCAAATATTACATTGCAAACACTGCAGGGCGTGATATCTCAAAAATTATTTTTCATGATGATAATAAGTGCTTTTCCCCTTATTTTTTCATCAAAGTTTATTAATGGTCATTGTGGAAAAATAAAAATAAATAAAGTTAAAGTTTTGAAAAATCAGATTAAGAAAAATGCTGAAATATAAGAGGCAAATAAGTAGTACTATTTTTCCTTAAATTTAATGATATGCTTCGTGCATAAATTTTTGAAAAATATTATAACACATGACGTTAATTAATGGAAGGCCCCATGCACCATTCCCCCATTTTGCCCCCACCGCCCTCGTGCAACTGCAATCCAATACAGCAGTGAGGGCCCCTATGGCCATTTTTATGGATATTCTAGCTATATATATATATATATATATATAAATGAATATTTAAAATTAGTATAATGATTTTTTTCCACAATTATTTTAAAAAAAGTAAAAATATATGTTATAATTATTTTTTAGTTAATATTAAAAGTTGTAGATAAATGAAATCTTTTTTCAAATAAACAATTTCTATTATTATTATTATTGATGGGGAACAAATTATTATTACTTCCAATCTCTGATCTCTATTAGTGCTACCGATTGAATCAAAATCACATCGATAACATAAATGTAAATTTGGTTCCACAGTAAGAAGCTATTTTGTTTACCCACATCAACAAATGAGTGCTGCCCACTATGCCTAATGTGATTGTATCCTCCTTTTTTGTATTTCTATATAGACAATGCCATAATCCATCCAAAACAATTCTCACTTTAAAGTTTCTTAATGCTCAATTTTGCAAATTTGTGGTTCTTCATTTTCACTTCATCTCTATGAAACAAGTAAAGTCCACTAATTCAGATACCAAATTTCCTAATTTTTTAAACTATATAAATTTATATAATTTTTTATTTATCCTAAAAGATATTAAAAAATATATTTTTATCCTGATTTAGAATTCTAATTCTCTACATAGATTTCTAATTTGGATTACACCTCCTTCATCATCTGCCGCAGTGAACAATTAACCCTATCTTTCAACGAACAGTCATATTTTTTCACCCACATAACCTTAAAAAAAAAAACCCAACATGCACCAAAATTTGTCATTAATCTTGGTCGTACACCTGATTTTACCATTTTGGGCCCCAGAGATCTAGTCAATTTTGCTTATCCAGATGGAGATCTCGGAGGGCAAAGACGGAATAAAAAAAGTAATAGAATTGTGATTATAGTTGCAATTACTATAATTTTATGAGGGTGATTAGATCGCTTCCCTGCCTTTCTTCTTAATTCTAACACCATCATCATCATCATTATCGTCTTCACCATCAAAACAAGCTTAAAGAGTCAAAACACTCAATGCCCGAGACCCTTCTCCTTCCCACTCCCTCTCTCTCTCTAAACAACGAAAGATCGATACTTTCTCTCTCTATTTTACGCAGATTTTATCTATCTCCGTTTCCATCTCTGTTCGAATCGTAAATTTCTTCAAGGTATGGCTACGTGCTTACGCTCCTTCTATTTTTCATCTCAAATCGTAACTTTTAAATTTTTGCCCCGTTATTGACCTGGGTTTGGTCTATTTACGAATTTGCCATAAAAACCCTAGCTTTCCGGCCTGTTTGCAACTCAATCTCGACGCTTTTAGTAGCTTGTTTATTGCGTTTGAGCTGGGAATCGATGCTCTGTCTAAACCCTAGTTTTGATTTGAGATAAATTAAGGCGCTTGTTGCTTTTGGATTTGAGACTTTGGGTGGAAATGTTTATTTTTAACTTGAGATAAGATGCTGGGCAGGTATTGTTCGAATTGGGTGGTTGTTTGATTCAGTAGATTTGTGGTCGCTGTATGGATATTGTGCTATTTTTGCATTTGGCTTTTGCTTAATTTCGTGTCTTTGAAGTTTTAACTTGTCTGGGTTGCTGAGTCTGGAAAAAGAAATTAAAAGGTAAGCTGTTGCTGTGTGTTTAAAGCTTCAGTTTTTGTAGATCAAAATAACATCACTATTTTACGTTCCTGTATGCTAGGGTTGCAGTTGGTCTCGATGTTTGATAGAAATTTGAATTACAGTTACTCTAGAATACCAGATTTTGCACTTTCCAGATTCAAATTTTTATATTATGTTTGCCGTACTGATCCTTGGAATGCCAGTCATACTCTTTCCGTGTTTACGATAGTAGAAATTAGTTATTTTAAACTGGTCTTATTTCTCAATACAAAGTTGAAAATCGTACATAATGACGTACATAATGACATACGAGCTAAATTTGCCGCAATTTCAATATTTGAACTATTGTGCAAGTATGAACTTTTTCTCCAGTATGAGAAAAAAATTTATTGGTGTTATTGATTGCTGTATTTTTGAGGCAGCTGAAAATGGTTACATGACACAAAATGACTTCAATTTCATGCTGTTGAATGCTGTTTTGTGACTTTGTCAAATTTTATATCAATTTCTACCTTTTCAGTTAGTTTGAAATTTAGGGACAAAAAACTTCCGAATTAGTTTTGAGTTTAATGGGAGAAGAAAAGAGTACTTTGTGTGCATACTTGATCTTTAAGCGTGAACACTGAGTGTAGAGTTCAAAAATTGATTTTCATTTGAAAAGACCTTGAAATTGTATCATTAAGTTAAGCTAGATCCAAGATCAATTATTTTAATTGGTGGAAAACTTGAAAAGCTCTCTCTCTCTCTCGCTTTTTTTAAACTTGTTCCTATGAAATCATTTTTTTTTGTAGTTGTTTGTGCTACTCACCATTTCCTCCCTATTTACCTTGTGACTTGATCATGTCTTACCTTATTTAATGTTTACACTTATTTTCCCCATGCAATGCCAAATAATTGGTTCTCCAATCATGCTCAGTGTTTAAATATTGGTATGTGTAAATATGAAGTTTTCAATCATGTTACATGGCAATGGATGGTAGTTTTATCACATTAACTTTTGGCTTTCATGCTTGGAGGCCATTGTTGTTGAAGGCGAAAGGCGCACCAAGGCGATAAGTGCTCTTATCGCCTGAGGTGTAAGGCGAGGTGCACGCCTGACGAAAGTAAGGCGCACAAAATAAAATGAAATTAAATAAACCTAAAACTCATAACACCTACATAAAATAAAACCATAAACTTAACTCAATACCAAAGAAAAACAATTTAAAAGATCAAGGCATAATGTTCAATAGGCAAAACAATAAAAAACATGCGCAAAAGAGATAATAAAAGTAAAATATGTCTTAGTCCTAGAATAGAGTAGTGCTATTATACTAATATTATAGTATGTATTGGGTGGTTAAGACATGCACACATATTTCCAACTTGGGTCACTTCTAGTATTATTACTAAGAGGTGCACTCGAAGCACCAGCACTTCCCTCAATCTCCATTAAGTATTAAATTGCATAAATAAACTATTGCATAATTTTTCAATGAATAAAAATAATAAATATTTCATAAATCATGCACAACATCACAAGGCACAAGCACTTCCATTTTCAAATCAGATATCTTCTTTTCTTAAAAAAAAAAAAAAATTCAGAAAATTTCTATAATGCAGAATATAAGTTCAAGGCGCACCGAGGCACATGTCTCAGTAACATCGCCTGCTTTTGGACTACTCAAGGCACCACGGCCAGCGCCTGGCTCCTGAGGCATGCCTTTGACAACTATGTTGGAGGCAAGCCATTGTAATTTCTGTTGTGCATCTCAAGATTATTTATTTATTTTCGCTTTAACTTTGGGCATAAATATGTACATGTTTCCCAAATGCAGTTTAAGGTTGTACATCTTCTTGTAGTTGTTTGATGTTGGGAGCAGTATGCCGTTGATATTTTGGAGAAATGCAAAGGTATCATTCGACCAGCTGCACTGGTGCAGTTAATAATAATGCTATTGGTGGGGCATCTCTCAGGGATACTGTCCGGGCTGATTCATCTTCATTGCCAGCTAACTTCTCTATTAATTCCAGGTAAATTGGTTATCCTGTTGTCACTTTTGTTTTGTTATGCAGATCTTATATTTTGGCTTCTCAGCCTGTTTCCAATCAGCTATTTAGTGGATATGGGTTGAATGCTACATTGTGTTCTGATATTATTCAGTGCTAGCCTATTGATGTATTCTGAACTAATGGTGTTGACTCTGTATGTTTTTATTTTGTTATAATATCAATAGCTGTTGATTGAATCAAAATGTTTACATGATTCCGTACGTGTTTATATGTTTCTGGATTCTTTGGCCGTTTATATTTCTACATGTTTTGTGTTTAGATATCTTGATATACTGTTCAAGATATTAATGAGCTTGCTTTTTACTTGTCTAACAAAGAAGAAAGCACTGGCACTATTTATTAAAAAAAAAAAGGCTCTGGCACTTTTTTTTTTTTTTGTATAAGCTGCATATTTTTGCTGCAGATGGAGTTTCTCTTGTCATTCCTTCTCTGGTCTGGCTCTGGTCTGATTTTGAGTAGGGAAAATGCTTTATTTTCTTTCTTTTTTTTTTCCCTCCCCAAATTGATGTATGTTGTTTAGTTTTCTTCAAAAATTATGACACACTCAATATTCTAGACTGCTAATTTGTTGTTTATGATGCAATAGCTGAGTGAATTGTTGTGTGTGGTGCAGGCGGCCTCCTCCACTGACTCCATATAAGTTAAAGTGTGATAAAGAACCCTTAAATTCCCGGTAAAGTCAGCATCAGGATGGTTACTGTTTTTTCTGGGTTCGGTTGTGTCTTTACTCTGTCAAATATTGTGTCAGGAATCACATAGAATCAACAGCATTCAGTTCAGCAGTATTTGATATGCTTTAAGTTTCATTATTTTGCTAGATATGGTTCTTATAAATAATATACGCTGTTATTTCTTCAATTTTAGACTTGGACCCCCTGATTTTCATCCCCAGACTCCAAATTGTCCTGAGGAGACTCTCACCAGAGAATATGTGCAGTCTGGGTACAGGGAAACAGTTGAAGGTCTTGAGGTATCTTTTCTTAAAAATATTTTCGTCATTAAAGTTCTTTGCACTTCTATGAACATGTGAATATGGTTGTTATGAATTTATGATGCACTTTCATGGTTGGTTGGTTGGTTACCATTACCTTGTTTACCTTTTGAATCTACTGTTTATTGAGTGGCATACTTCCTTTGTTGGTTCCTTGATATAATTTCTTTCTTATTTTATTATCCTTTCAGTTTATACATGGATATTTACTGGAAATTTTTTTCTCTGTTTTGTTTTTGTTTTTTTTGTGAAGTTATTTAACACAGTGTGTGTGTGCCTGGGTGCACACGTGTGGTATTATTGTATTGACTGAGTTTCATCTTTCTCAAATAAATATTTTTCACATCTTTTCAATGTCAATATACATTACTGCATGTGTTTTTATAATTTGATGAAAGTAGGCAATTATTTTGTTAAACATTTAAACATGGTAAGGAACTTTTAGTGTTATAACTTATAAGACTATAAAAAACAGTTGTAAAGTGGTGCTTTTGGATTTGTGCTTCTAGACTTGTAAAGTGGTGCTGCACAAATTTTAGTATTTGTCATAAGGCTCCCTTAGTAGATTGTTATTGAATATAATAACAATACAATTGTGTACACACAATGAATATTGTATAGCTAATTAAATTCAATTATGAAGGAATAGGATTCATGCGCATATAACAATATTGATAGAGTTTGCATCATTAAATTTTAAATAACCAATCAAGATACAACAACAATGTTGTCTTGGTATAAGTTAGAGTGCCATTTCATTAGATGATGGTTCATTGTAATGAATTTTTATCAGTGTAAAGATTTCTAAATTATTAATTGGTATCAATGATATTATAACTGTTGAAGAAGAATTTAATCAACAAGACATGTATGGGAATGTGAGTAGAAATTTTCAGGAAAAAGTTGACATAATTAAGAAAATGATTCATATATCTTATGTTAGAAATTGTGATAACCAATGAAACATTGGTAAGGGATGGAACTTATTCATATTTGTATCCCATTTTTTTATTATTGATACAAATTATACTGTTCAAAGAATTCTATGGCATATATAAATTGAGTGGAAGTGGAAGGGCTAATATTGATCTCCAAATCTTATAACCTATTGAAACTTAATAAGTATTGTATAAAATTTTAACATTTCCTTTTTGTCCATTCTCTGGTTTACTCTACGTGTTTGTTTTGTCTTTAGAAATGTTTTTCCTATGCTTTTGGTTTTTATATTTTTTATATATCAATCTCAAACTTACAAGGAAAAATTACATTTGTCCAGACTTTCTTGTATATTTCTATTGCTTAAGTGATGCAACTTTTGAGAATTCATAGTTGCTAGAAAGTCCTTGTTAAACTAGGTAATATATTTTGGGGAAATACACAAGTCATTCTTGCTGTCAATTTAACATTATCTTACGTTGGTTGGCCTGCTGAGTTGTCAGGAACCTAGAGAAATCTCGCTGAGTCAGGTTCCAGCCTTTTCTAAACCTACTACTATAAAATGCAGAGAGGTGAAAATTTTTCTTTTATTTGAAAGCTTTGGTTATTACCTTATTTGTTAATAGAAAATAAATAGAAAAACAGCAAAAAATGATAGGCACTTAATTGTAGCTGGTACTTTGTTTCTTTCTTCAGGCACTCAGAAAAATTCTAAGGGCCATTAATGAGTCTCGTGCTCAAAAACGCAAGGTAATGCATCTATCCTCAAAAAACTATAGGTATTTTTATGTATTTTTTCTCAATAAATCCTCACTTGTCTCATTCTGTACATTCATTATGATCCCATTTATTTTGGAGAATTTTTTTTTGTTTATATGTTAGGTTTTGAAATCCCATGAATGAATCTGAACTTACACTTCTCTTCTAATTACGACAGGCTGGTCAAGTCTATGGCGTGCCTCTTTCTGGATCATTATTAACTAAACCTGGTGTCTTCCCTGAGCAAAGGCCTTGTGGCGAAGACTTCAAGAAGAAATGGATTGAGGTATGTATTCTTTCACATTTCACTAGAACTGCATTTTGTTTTGACATTATCAATCAATAGTAACATATCTTCTGCTTTTTCTCCCTTAAGGTTATCATGAAGTCATGACGAATAGATAGTTTTTTACCTACTAGTTTATCTGTATATGTGTGTTCATGTTCTAGACTTAGAATGTTGGGTTTAGAAGTGTTGTATAAGATCTGGGCATAAACAACTGATTGGGAAAGACACAATTGAACCTTCGCATATTTAAGGGAACTTGTTTAAATTTATTTCCTAAAAGGTTTCATATTTTTGTTACTGAATATGTTCAATTATGCCATATTCTTGTTATTTTTGGGGTTTTAGTTGGTTTTTAAGTTTGAAAATTAGTTGCCATGAATATTTAGAACTTGTTAAGCTTTTCAATTGGCAAGTGTAATCAAATTACTGAAGATAATAGCCAGCTAAAGAATTTGTGGAGTATAAGTTATTTGCTGAACTTGGAAGAGACTGAGTGATAAATATTTCCTTTTCTTTTCTCTTCTCATCTTTCTTTTTGGATTGGACTACATTCTCTTATGTGATTTTGAAATTTAAGTTGCACTAATCTCCAGTGTAAACATTAATTCTGTATAGCTATTACTTAGTCTTATGCAGTGTTTTGTTGTGTTTTTAATTATAATGATTATAAATATAAACCTTAGTGGAAATGAAGCAACAACGGATTAAGCATAGACTGCAGAGCCCAGTTCCTCTACCTTAAAACTGGAATTCCACAATTTAACTGAGTTTTCTTTTGACAGTAATTGTATTAGATGAAATTTCTCGTCATGACCACGGATGTAGTGTGCCGCTGTGTCTTTTTACCTATAAAGGTGTTACTAGTACTTGTTTCGTCCATAACTTGTTTTTAGTGTGTGTGGTTATGTTTATATAAATCATTATGGATATCAAGTAAATTGCTGGAACCTTGAAGAGAATATTTTCGAGAGTTAAGACAAACTAGAGAAGCAATATGTTAGCAAAAAAGGGTTTCCTAATGACCTTAGGCACTTTGCTGTAAACTGGATGTTTAAGTTTAGCTGATGAAAAATGTGAAGGAAGATAGATATCATGGATGTTCAAATTAAGGCTTCTTGTCTTTTTCCTCATTCTTGTACCTTTTGGACTCTTTACCTGTAACTTGTTTTGCCTTTATCTTTCTTGTCTACCAGGGTTTATCACAGCCACATAAGCGATTGCGTTCTTTGGTTGATCATGTACCTCATGGATACAGGAAGAAATCCCTTTTTGAAGTTCTTATCAGGAATAATGTTCCATTGATAAGAGCAACTTGGTTTATCAAAGTAACTTATCTTAATCAGGTAAAGCTGCTTAAAAGCTGTCATCTTTGCTTGTGTACTTAAATCATATTAACTACCTTTAATAGCAGATTATGCTTCTCCTGTGCAGGTCCGTCCTAGTTGTGCTGGTATTTCTTCTGGTTCACTAGATAAAACTCAGTTGTTGCGTACAGAGCTTTGGACAAAAGATGTTGTTGAGTACTTGCAGTTACTCCTTGATGAGTTTTTATCCAGAAATAATTCTCATTATATTCCGCACACCAGAGATAGGTCATCTCAAATCCTTTATGCTGGATCACTACAGAACAGAAGTGATTCAACGCCTTTATTTATTGATGGTGACGAGTCTTCCCTTCACTTTAAGTGGTGGTATGTGGTAAGGCTCTTACATTGGCACCATTCTGAAGGACTGCTGCTTCCTTCTGTAATCATGGATTGGGTCCTTACTCAATTGCAGGTACTTTCTATTTATGCAAATTTCTTGTATACCTATTTCCTTTGAGATATGAGAGATTTTGTGATGTGCGCAATTGAATGGAATCCCTAATTACAAATTTTTTTTTCACTTTCTTTTAGGAAAAAGACTTGCTTGAGATTTTGCAGTTGCTATTGCCTATAATATATGGTGTACTGGATACTGTTGTTTTATGTCAAACATATGTTCGCACTCTTGTGGGAATAGCAGTTCGCTATATTCGTGAACCTTCTCCAGGTGGATCGGATCTGGTAGATAATTCTCGAAGGGCATATACAACTGCTGCTTTAATTGAAATGCTTCGCTATCTGATATTGGCTGTACCAGATACATTTGTTGCTTTGGATTGCTTTCCTTTACCTTCAAGCGTACTGTCTTATGCAGTAAATGACGGAGCTTTTGTGTCAAAGGCATCTGATGAGACTAGAAAGATAAAAGATAATTCAGCTGGAGTTGCTAGTGTATTCAGAAGTAAAGGGCTTGATGCTCAATATCAATCTTTTTCCTTTGATCAGGTTGTTTCATACATTCAAAAACGGGCAGATAATATTGCAAAGGCTGCATGTCCTGGCTATCTGGTTCATAGTGTAGCCAAAGCTGTACAGGCATTGGATAAGGCTCTTTTGCAGGGAGACACTAGAGAGGCTTATAGTTTTCTTTTTGAAAATTTTTGTGATGGAGCTGTAGATGAAGGTTGGATTGAGGAAGTCAGTCCTTGCCTAAGATCATCGTTGAAGTGGATAGGGACTGTGAATTTGCCATTTATTTGTTCTGTATTTTTCCTTTGTGAGTGGGCAACATGTGATTATCGGGATTTTCGAACTGCTCCACCTCATGATCTGAAGTTCACTGGTAGAAAAGATTTTTCTCAGGTTTATATTGCAACTCGGCTTCTAAAGCTAAAGATAAGAGATTTGCAAAGTAAACCTCGAGGGAAGAATGAGAGATTCTATGGGGTTTATGGTCTGTCCAGAGGTCCTGGTCACCATAATTATGCTGGCAGGGTTCATGTAGGAAATGGGTATGGAAATAAAGATAGCTTAAAAAATGTGAGTGCAAAGGACATTAATTCATCAGATGTATTTGAGAGCCCAAGTCCTTTACATGACATCATAGTGTGTTGGATTGATCAACATGAAGTTCAAAAAGGAGAAGGTTTGAAGCGTCTTCAACTATTCATAGGGGAACTAATTCGGTCTGGGATTTTCTACCCTCAGGCTTATGTAAGGCAACTTATAATTAGTGGAACTATGGATACAAGTGGGCCTGCAGGTAGCCTGGATAGGCAGAATAGACATTATCAGATTCTGAAACAGCTGCCTGGACCCTACATCCATGATATCATGGAAGAGGCAAAGATTGCAGAAGGTTCAGAACTTTTGGAGGCCTTGCATATTTACTCAAATGAGCGACGCCTTCTTCTACGTGGGTTCCTCTCTGAACAATGCCAAAATTCAGGCAAATCAAATATATTGGTGAAGAAGCAAAAGGGTGCTTCCGCAGCTTCCTTTGATCAGTTGAAAGCAATCCAAATTGGGCCAGCGTCCAGTATTTTAACTTCTAGAAAGGTCAAGAGCAATGCAGATATTGAGGAACTGAAGGCTTCCATCTCTGCGCTATTGCAGATTCCTAACTTATCTGCTTCCTCAGACACAGGACTGGATGAATCTCAGGGGAGTGGTAAGAGGGCTGCTGAGTCAACATGCAACAATGTGGATTTAGGAGAAGGTACGTTTGGTTGTGATGACTGCAGAAGAGCGAAGAGACAGAAGTTAAGTGATGAAAGAAGCTCTTGCCTTCAAAGTCATTCTCCATTATCTGATGATGAAGACATCTGGTGGATGCGGAGGGAATCCAAATCTTCGATAGATTCATGCAAAGTGGATCTACCACTGAAGCCATCAAAACAGGTCTCTAAGGGCAGACAAAAGGTTAAAAAAACTCAAAGTCTGGCTCAGTTAGCAGCTGCTAGAATTGAGGGTAGCCAGGGAGCTTCTACAAGTCATGTGTGTGATAACAAGGTTAGCTGTTCTCACCATAGAAGTGGAATGGAAGGAGAAGCTCTTAAGTCAGCCAATGGAATCAGAACATCATGTGGAGGAGATATTGGCGCAATTGCAAAATCTTTAAAACAACTACGTTTTGTAGAGAAGAGGTCTATTACTGTTTGGTTGCTAGCTACTGTTAAGCAGCTTGTTGGGGAGACTGAGAGGAATGCTGCCAAGGCCAGCCCAATTACTAAGCCTTTTGTTCCTGCTGATGACAGAAGCTCCATACAGTGGAAGCTTGGTGAGGATGAGCTTTCGGCTATATTATATTTGATGGATGTTTGTAATGACATCGTTTCTGCATCCAAATTACTACTTTGGTTATTGCCAAAGGTTGTCAACAATTACAATTCCACTGTTCATAGTGGGAGGAGCATCATGATGTCACAGAGGAATGTGGAAAACCATGCATGTGAACTGGGAGAGGTGTTCTTGTTGTCATGTCTCCGAAGGTGAGCTCTGTAATTGTGAAATTTATTTATTTTTTTGTGTTTGCTGGCAGTATACATTTTATGTTGATTATTGCTTATAAGCCATCTTGTCATATCATAAAAGTTTGTAATTTGTCAAGTGTGGTACTTGTTGAATTTGTCTTATGCTTTATAGAAGACTTTGTTTGCTTCATAGTGCTAACAGACATATTTAAAGGGAGGGGTGGAGCTATCTTACTTAAAATAATTATATTATTGTTTCTTGGAACCCTTTTGTTCCAATAAAATAAAAGGAAAGAAAATCTATCCATGTATGCTTCATGTTTCTTGTCATCTGGCAGTGCTTATAGCTCGCTGCAGTCATTAAATTTATGAACTGGTTGTTATTATGCTAGTAGAGTAATAATTTCTTGTTAAAATACATTTATTGCTTTGTAGTGGCTACAATTTTGACTATCATGTAGCTATCTGATATATAATGTGAAAGTATGCTATTAGTAAACTTTTGTTGGAATTATACATTCTAATTTGTTGTATATTTTGTCCAGTACCTCTGTTTGTTGGAACTCCCTCAGTGGAGTTATCTCCATTTTTTCATTGTGCGGTGGGAAATTCCTTTTTTCTGGAAAAATCCTCATAAAAATTACTTATACATAGTGCTTTTTCACCCTTCTGGTAAAATTGTACGGTGAAATGTCTCACTCAACACATTCTAGTTGATTGCCTCTATGCTTTTGAAAGATATTCTTTTTGCATATGCATGCTTTTCTCTTCTCTTTCACCTTTCTCTATTGGTTGTTGGAAAATCTTTAGAATTTTGATAAAGAAATTTTTATTCTGCTCATCTTACTTGCAATGGATTGTTTTCAGGTATGAGAACATTATTGTCGCAACGGATCTTATACCTGATGTCTTGGATGTCGCAATGCAACGTGTTGCAGCATTACTAGCCTCAAATGGAAGAGTTTCAGGTTCTTCGGCCTTAACTTATTCCCGGTACTTGTTGAAGAAATATGGCAATGTGCCAAGTGTCTCTGAATGGGAGAAGACTTTTAAGGCAAAATGTGATAAGAGACTTTCTTCTGAACTTGAACCTGGTCGCCCACAGGATGGGGAGTTTGGATTCCCACTTGGAGTTCCAGCTGGAGTGGAAGATTTTGATAACTTCTTGCGCCAAAAGATAAGTGGTAATCGGATAACCAGAGTGGGTATAAGCATGAAAGATTTAGTGCAACGGCACATTGAGGATGCTTTTCACTACTTCTTCGGTAAAGAGAGAAAACTCTTTGGCACAGGTTCACAAAAAGGTCCTGGGTTTGAAAAATCTGATGATGCTTACCAGATAGCTCAACAGATAATCATGGGCATAATGGAATACATTCGGCAGACTGGTGGTGCTGCTCAAGAAGGTGACCCTTCTTTGGTGTCTTCTGCTGTTTCTGCTATAGTGAATAATGTTGGACCAACTATAGCAAAAATGCCTGATTTTACTAATTATTCAAATGCTTCCTCTGTTATGCCTTCATTAAGTGTTGCTAGGCGCATTTTGCGCATCCATATAACCTGTCTGTGTCTGCTTAAAGAAGCTTTTGGAGAGCGTCAGAGCCGGGTTTTTGAGATTGCTCTTGCTACAGAGGCCTCTTCTGCCCTTGCTGCAGCTTTTGCTCATGGAAAGGCCTCTCGAAACCAATTTCAATTGTCTCCAGATGATTCCAGTGGGAATATCTCCAATGAAATATTGAACAGAGCTGGAAGGGGAACAAAAAGTGCTGCTGCTGCCATCTCTGCTCTCGTCATTGGGGCTGTTATTCATGGTGTTACGAGCTTGGAGAGAATGGTAACTGTCTTCAGATTAAGGGAAGGATTGGATGTTATTCAATTTATAAGGAGTACAAGATCCAATTCAAATGGGAACACCCGTTCAATACCAGGTCTTAAGGTGGATAACTTGATTGAAGTTTATGTGCATTGGTTCAGGTTGCTTGTTGGTAATTGTAGAACTGTATCAGATGGTTTAGTTGTAGAACTCTTAGGTGAACCATCTATAGTTGCTTTGTCAAGGATGCAGCGAATGCTTCCCCTTAGTTTGGTCTTTCCACCTGCTTATTCTATATTTGCCTTTGTTATATGGAGACAAATTATTCTTAGTAAAGACCTAGCAAACAGTGAAGACATCAATCAGTTGTATCATTCTATGACAATGGCCATTGCTGATGCCATAAAGCACCTGCCTTTTCGGGATGTGTGTTTGAGAGACAGTCAAGGCTTTTATGATCTTGTGGCTGCAGACACTTGTGATGCTGAGTTTGCTTCCATGTTAAATGGTTTGGACATACACACCAAATCTGCAGCATTTGTTCCTCTTCGAGGAAGGCTGTTTTTAAATGCCATTATTGATTGTAAAATGCCACCATCTGTATTTACACAGGATGACAACAATCGAGTTTCTGGACTAGGTGGAAATAAAATTCAACATGCAGAGAATGAAACAAAGCTTCTGGATAAGCTTGTGAATGGATTGGATACGTTGCAGCCTGCAAAATTCCATTGGCAGTGGGTTGAACTTCGGTTACTTTTGAATGAACAAGCCCTTGTTGAAAAGCTTGGGACACATGATATGTCCTTAGCAGATGCTATTCGGTCTTCTTCACCTGGTCCTGAAAAATCTGCTGCTTCTGAAAATGAGAACAATTTCATTGTGATCATCCTCACAAGGTTGTTGGTCAGACCTGATGCTGCACCCCTTTTCTCTGAGCTGGTTCATCTTTTTGGGAGGTCACTTGAAGATTCAATGTTATTGCAGGCTAAATGGTTCTTGGGGGGCCATGATGTTCTTTTTGGAAGGAAAACAATTAGACAGCGCCTTACGAACATTGCAGAGAGTAAAAATCTTTCTACTAAGGCTCAGTTTCGGAAGCCATGGGGCTGGTGTAGGTCATATTTTGAGTCTGTGACAAGTAGAGGAGACAAGAAGTTTGAGGTAACCTCCCTTGAAGAAGGTGAAGTTGTTGAAGATGGTGCAGACACAAAAAGGTCTGGAAAAGGATCTACTCATCTGTTCGAGTCTGAAGGCTTTGGCGTCAATCAGCAGTATGTAACTGAAAGAGCTCTCATTGAACTAGTTCTTCCCTGCATAGACCAAGGTTCTGATGAGTCTCGGAATACTTTTGCTAGTGATTTGATCAAGCAGTTGAATAATATTGAGCAACAGATAAATACAGCTGTTCGTGGTGCAAGTAAGCAGACTGGATCTGCTTCTTCTGGACTGGAAGGTCCTCCAAGTAAGGGAAATAATCGAAAAGTTACAAGAGGTGGCAGTCCGGGAATGAGTAGACGTATGATAGTAGCAGCAGATTCTGCTCTACCATCACCTGCTGCCTTGCGAGCTTCTATGTCACTGCGGTTGCAATTATTGCTGAGAATGCTTCCTATTATTTGCACTGATGGGTAATATCCAAATACTAGTATATTAGTTTGCAGCTCTTTCATCTTGCTTGCTTGTTAGTTATTATTTTGTTAAGATCTTAGTTTTCTGTTCCTTTTTGCTGTTTTTCTTTTCAATTACTTTTTCACATGACTCATTAGTTATGGTGGATTATGATGTTTGTTATTCATTAAGTATCATCTTTGTGGGATATTAGATCTTCCTCGAAATTCATTAAAAGTTTCTCATCTTCCTTGCTAGGTTCATATACAGTATAGAGGTCTATGATAGGCATACCACGGAGGTATTTAATCCGATAATGAAGGACAAAATTAGGCTTGAGTACTATGTTAAGACTACTACCACATTGTTTGGTTTTGTAAATAGAGCAGCCCAGGCACTTTTGGCATGCAAAATCATTGTGGGATTACTCAATATGCATTTTCTGTTTCCTATTGTACTTTGTTCTCCTAATATAAAAAGACATCAAGAATAAAAAATATATCTAAGTTGGTGCAAGGGCACATAGCTATTGTATTCTTAGTATTAGTATTAAATATTGATGATACTATTAATATGCATCTAGCATTTTTTGATCTATCTCTTTCTCTCTCATTGCAACAGTAGATACTGGAATAAAGATGCCCTAAAATAAATTTTCCACAGCAAATACGCACTTGATTTATTATTGAATTTGCTGGACTTGTCAGGGAACCATCTGGTCGGAACATGAGGAATATGCTTGCATCTGTAATAATCCGTCTCCTTGGTCACCGGGTTGTGCATGAGGATGCCGATTTATCCTTGTCTCCAACTCAAAGCCCTCAATCCAAGATGGAAGTGGAGTCACCTTTGGAAGCTGCTTCAGCAGACTTGTCTGGTGAATGTTTGTTTGATCGAC
Organism: Balakata baccata; assembly: GCA_949630135.1. Classification (NCBI taxonomy): domain Eukaryota; kingdom Viridiplantae; phylum Streptophyta; class Magnoliopsida; order Malpighiales; family Euphorbiaceae; genus Balakata; species Balakata baccata. The sequence continues at coordinate 48,771 of CATIWF010116802.1, forward strand.
TGCTGTTGGTCCTGCATGGACTGTTAAGTAGTACGCAGCCATGTTGGTTGAAGGCAAGGTCTGCTGGCAATTTAATAAATGAATGCTCTAAGGACTCTTCTGCCTTTGATCGTGAGGTGGTGGAGAGTTTACAGGTTTGTTCTGACTGTTCTGTTTCAGTTGACTACTTTTGATTTTCTCTTTCCTTGTAGAAGGTGGCTACGTCCTAATATGGATACACTATAAATGTGATTAAACCACCCTGTGACACCCATATTGGGATTCTAGTGGAATGTTGCCCAATCCAAAGAAAAAAAATGGTTCTGTGCAGAATTAGGGACTAAGTTAATAGACTAACATGTAATCATAAATTCAGAAGAGAAGTTTTAAAAAAAAAAAAGAAAGGGACTACTCATATTGCAATACAGCCTGCCATTGAAATCTGATTTTGCGTATATGCTTTCTAAATGTAATGCCAAATGCCTAGGTAAATCAAAAGTGATTGATTTAATATTTATTGGAATTTGTGATGCACTTCAATCATCTTACTCATTTAAGAACTTTTTATTGCTTGTTCTGGATCATTGATTTATATGCTTTCCATGAAACTGCAATTGTAATAAAATTTCTAATTTACTTGTAACAGAATACCTCTGATACTCAAATAGAGAGAAATTGAGCTAGAAAATAGTGCATTAGATATGAAAAGTTTTGTTAATTTATTTATTTGAATTCTCCTTTGACTTTTTATGTTTATCATATAAGTTATTTCATTTATTTATTTTTTTCCTTTCCGTTTCTGATCTATTGGCAACAATTCAAATTGTATTAGGGGGTTTGAGAATGAATAAATGTGTGTTTAGTTGTGTAATTTATTTTCTTTTGTTGATATGAAGAATTAGTAAGCAGGTAGTGTGGAGACGAATTATTTTGATATGGCAGGGACAGCATGCTTTGTCCCTCGTAGACCATTTCGATTAGAGGGCTACCACATGCACTGGCCCTATCTAAGAAATTACACTTGTATAGGTTTCTGCTTATCCCCTCTATTGCTCCTGTATACATTCTGTTTGACAAATAGATCTTTTATGAATGCAGAATGACTTAGATCGCATGCAGCTGCCTGGCTCAATAAGGTGGCGCATCCAAGCTGCAATGCCGATTCTTCTTCCTTCTGCACGATGGTCGATCTCTTGCCAGATACCATCTGTTCCTGTTTCTGCTGTTGCTTCATTTCAACCTAGTATAACAATTTCTGGGTCTTACACTGGAAACCCACCTCAGAAAAATCCTATTCCTTTGGCACGAACTATGAATGTGCCAGGGAAATCCAAGCCATCACCAATTCAACAGGATAATGATACAGAAATTGACCCTTGGACACTCTTGGAAGATGGTACTGGATCAAGCTCATCATCAGGCAACACATCTGTGATTGGCAGTGGTGACTATGCCAATCTCCGAGCCTCCAGCTGGCTTAAAGGGGCTGTAAGGGTCAGACGGACAGACCTCACATACATTGGCCCTACTGATGACGACAGCTGATTTCAAGTTAGCTTTCATTTGTGATTTACTTTGGAGTGAACAATCCCCTCAGCAGGTAATGTTTTTGTTGATTACCTGTAATTGGCATCAAGATTCCACCTCGTTCGTTCTTGCTTTTCTGCCTTTGATGGGAAAGAGAGCTGTTGGGAGGGATGTTGTTGGGGGTGGGGGGGCATGTAGCCCGTGCAAAGTTAAACAAAGAAATTTTACTCAGCCTTCCCCGCTAGGTCTCGGGACTGTTTGACAGCCAACTTTTTGATCACCACCCATGTGGACTGTGTACACCAGGTGCAGTCCGGAGACGTTGTATATATAGAGATAATTCTTTTACTTCACTGATTCATCAGGGTAAAATATCTCAGGAATGATTTGTAACTGTTTCAGGCTCATCAATCTATTGCTGCATTCTCTCACTCTACTCTCCTGAATGATACATTTTTATGCATGAATGTCTTATTCCATGTGTTGTGACATGTGTAGTTTGTTTATATAATGCCTTCTGCTCTAGGCTTCGTTGTCAAATTATTTTTCATCAAGCCCTTTAGTTACTGTTGTTTGATTATATTGGCATATTCTCTAATATATTGGGGATCTGGACTATTGGCTTGTTAAATTTTAAATTGGAATCTAAGTTGCAATTAAAAGGCAACGTTGATCGATAGACTCTGCATGTATTTGATTACCTCGGTGTGATAAAGCTTATTCTGGTGCTGTTAATAAAGGTAACTAAAATCCAAACTCCAAACATGGAGTTTAAACCTTCATTTAATGGGATGCCAATAATGAAGTCCTTTTCTATTTTCGTGGATTGTTGAAATGTTTGAAGTTGTCTCCATTTGCCCAACCTAGATGTCTTTTAGATATTGTCTCTCCCTTGGAATTTGACTTTTTGATAGAAGGAATATGTTGGAACCATTTATGTAGAGGGGGTATACACTGTCTGCTATTGACTCTTCAACTCAGCTCTTATGTTGTAGTGTTTCTTGCTTGTATCTTCACACCACACAATTAAATGGTAGCTGTTTTCGTGCACTGAATGGGATTGGATTATGATTGATTCCTTTGAAATTTGCAAGGCATTTCCCCAATAAATATTTGAAACTTACTGTTTGAGTTACACTTGCAAACGTGTGGAAATGGGCAGTTGGCTCGTCCGGTGAATGGTCAAAATAATAAACTTGTTGCAGCTTATGCTCTTCGCGCTCTCTAAGTGCTCATTTGTGTGAAAAATAGTCTTTTGGTATAGTTCGATATAATATACTATTGTTTTCTTGATACTCGAAAATTATACGATTTGTTTTCTATAATTTGATATGATATACTAGTATTTCTTAAGATTTGAAAATTATATTATTTATCTCATGTAGTTTGACATAATACACTAATAAGAGAGAATATTATCTTTTACTTAGAAATACTAATATAATAAATCAAATTTGCAGGGATAACTAGTACAATAAATTAAATTTTCAGGAGTTTAGTGCAATGTATTCAAAATTTATGAGATAAATAGTATAATTTTCAAATTTTAAGAAGGAACGAGTGTGTTATATCAAACTATATGAGATAAATTGTATAATTATTAAACTTAAGGGATACGAGTGTATTATGTCAAATTATAAAGATTAAATATGAATTTTTCCTTGTCTTTTTATACAACTTTTAACAATGGAGCAAAATTTGAAATGATTCTGAGTAAAGTGGCTTGCTATTTTGGGCTTTCAAATTATGAGTAGGAAGTATTTGAAAAAAAAAAAATTCTACTTCTCAGTCTAAGTGTTGCCCTTCCTAATATTCATTCGCTATTCAGTACTTAAAAATGAAAAGAATTATTTTTTATTTATGGTTCCATTTCAATTTGTATCAGCTTGGATATTAATAAATGTTTCTAAATAATCTTAATAAATCCATATGTAAAGAAGCATGGACCTGATTTCTCTCTGCAAGTCTTTCTACTGAAATTGGTAGGAGCAGATCCATCAATTATTCATTCCGGTGAGGGGTTAAAAAAATAAATTTATATCTTGCATTTTTTTTTTTTATTAAATTGATATAAAAATCTTGAAGTTAGTTTCGGACGGGTGAACACCAAATTTACTGATGTGACACAAATTTACTGATATTGCGCCGGACTTAGTGACATTGATTCCAGAAAAATTTTAGATACTAAAACTCAACTTATACCCTCCGGGTGAGCCATGATCTTCTTCTTAGTACCCGAAATTCCTTTGTGAACCGTATTGACTTTGCGTGTTGCTCTTTTTGGGTAGTTAGTTCATCAACTCTACGCTTGATTTTTTTCCATTACTATACTTATATAATTCTTGATCCACCCGTTTATAGGAAAGGAACGAGCTGGGTCATTTTCAGATAATCATGGTTTTTTTTTTTTTAATTTTCTTTTCTTTTCTTTGATTTTCTGGGTTGGGTGTTCATTCTTCGCCATGGATAATGAGAAGGGAGAGAGTGATGGCAGTGGTAGTGCTACGAAGAGGTTCATCTCTCAACATGAGGCCTCTGATCTTAAGAAAGCTTTAGAGAAATGTTTGGAGGAAAACAAAGGGGACCGTCACAAATGCAAGTCCATGATCGATTCTTTCAGTTCTTCTTCTTCTTCTCCCAAAAAATCTCGGCCACCTTTAAGGCTCAAAAGTGGTTCTTTGACTGATGTATGAAGAAAATACTGGTAACCCATTTCCAGAATTTCATGTTTCTTTTAATCTGAGCCAAATTATTGTACGATTCAGATATCTGAATCACCTACCGTTGATCAACATATCAAGTTGAGAATAACTATTGAAGTACTACTTTGCTTTGACAGTAGCAAAATGTAAGAAGTTTGCTTAGGCCAATGTAATAGAACTAATAATTTAGATCCTTACAGATGTGATTTAAATTCAAAAACAAGTGAACAAGATTCCTAGATTCTTGGGCATTCTATCTTTTTTCTTGTCAGATAGCTTGTGTTCTACAAAGATATCCCTTTCTTGATGTTTTAACTCAATTTTAAGGTTTTGTATTTAATCTTGGTGTCTTACTGATTTATCTACAAATAGAACATCTTCAATCCAAGCAACAATGTTGAACGCTAGGCCTTCAAGAACTCTAGAGTAGCTTTCCAGGATTGCTTGACCCACATCCTGCAATATTCACGTTTCCATTAACTTGGAGAAATTATTTTTATCATTGCAAGGTATTAACTTAAACTTACCCGATTATACTGGATTTTGCATGTGTCCAAGGATGTCTGTGAAAGTTCAGGATATCTCTGCTTCAAGCAGAAAAGCAAGCTCTCAGCTCTTTCTGCTAAAAGATGATTCTTGTCTGTTCGATCGATGTCAGACATGAGGTCTTTTACCATATTCCAAGATGATTTTGAGTGGCTTATGCATGCCTTCCGTCTCCATGTGTACATGGAAGCTTCTATTCGATCTGCGAGCTCAAGTGCTTCATGCTCTGATGCTATGTTCAGACAGTTAAGAACATGGTCTGGACAGAATTTGTCTGTTGCACAAATGTATCGATAAATTGTGTCACCAAGGCTTGCTCTGCCACTCTGAATATTACAGCATTTCCATTTTCAGTAACGAGAAAACAAAAATCACTACTATAATTGTTCATTTGTTTGATTACCTTTGGAAGAGAAGCCATGTAAGTGTCTGGAATATCCATCTCAGCAAGAATACTACTGTTAATAGCCATGGCTGCTTTGTGAATTTGATTAGCACACTCGCGTTTGTGTCTCAGGTGGTTCCTCGATTTCTCAGACAGACCACCTGGAGGAATGCAGGGAATTGGCACCCACCATTTCTCCTCTTTCCGCTGCACAATTACTCTGCGAAATGATCCTGAACGAGTTGAAGTCGATGACATGCTTCCTTGTTCTGCATACCAGAATTCTGTATTTTGGAAACTATCCAGAATTTCCTGTTAAATTAAGCTTACATTAATGTTTGAAAGAAAATAAGAATGCTCTTGTTCTGGTCAAATTAAGCTTTTTATCTTACTGTGAGCATGGCATCGAGCTTTCTTAATGCAGGAAGATTGATATGAATATCTAACCTTTGCCTGGTTTCCATCACCTGAAAGATCAATGAATTATCAATTAAGTCAGAAATATAGAGTACACAACAAAAACTGTTTTTAAGTGTTGGATAGGGATTATTAAGACTAAACCTCAAGAGCTGTTCCATCTTGTAAGTTCTGCGACTTGGGGATAAATTCTACTATGTAATCACATAGAGACAGTAAACAATCCATTTCTCTCATCCACAATGCCTTCTTCTCAGGTTTCAGTGGCTCTAATCTCAGATTATGCCCAAAAACAGTGGCTGCACAAATAGCGAGATGAGAAATAACAGAGAGAAACCCCCAAAAAAGAAAAAAATGAAGCAGCTTCTGATCTAATGATCTACTGATATTGAAGCATATACCATAGAGATTGGTTATGGCATTTGAGATTGTGACAGCAGTGCAGACCCCTTTCCCACTTCCTGACATGTCTTCACCAAGCAAAAGCTTGGAAAATCTTTCTTTCATCATCTCAACTTCTGTCACAAATATCAACTATATCTCAGCAAAATCGCATCTCCACCATCCAATTCAATACAAATTTCAAAATTGACACAGGCTTACCCGAACTATCTAGTGATTCTTGATCATCAAGCTGATCATTGATAATGTTCTTGTGTTGCTTCATTCCTAATCTTCCAACTAGAGGCCGATTATGGGGTAAAGAGGTGTTTGCTGGCCAATGCGAAGGTGAAGGATCACTTGAACAGCTATTGGTGTCATCTATGGGGTCAGACAAGGTTGAGGTCTCTGAATAAGTCCGGCGAAACAAGAAAGAATCACCACTGGTTGTTGAGAATCCTGGTGTTTCATTTCGATCTAAAGAAGAAGGTGAAGGTTGATAACCCAGATCAGAACTATCACAATTCGAAGAAGTGTCCATTTTTTAGTAGTCTTCTTATCTTTGCTCAATCCTGAGAGGATAATCATCAAAGTGTCACGGTTTTAGTCAGTGGGCTGTTTTCATCATCAAGAAAAAAAAATAAAATGGTGGGAATTTGCTTGAATTGCAGAATTCATCAAAGAAAGGCAAGAAAAAGAAAAGCAAAGACAAGAAAAGAAAAGAAAAAGAACTGTTCATCTTTGTGGTTACAGAAAAGCAAAAGAGGTTACTCACAGGTCGTTATTGCTATCAGAAATGGAAATAATTCACCTGATAGATTTATGAACAAAAGAGCAGTATTTGATAAACAAAATTTCTTGAAATTAAATAATAAGCAAACAGAAATTTGAAAAAATCCAAAAGCAACGGTTAACAAAAAGCAACGGTCTAAAATTTTCTTTAATTTACCTTTAATTAGAAGATTTGAAATTGTGCTCGGCGATTCTATATGCAGCTGATGACCGTTTGAAACAGTTCCCTCCTATTCTTCTCTCTTTCATCTCAAACTTCTTTTTTGTAAAAGAAACACTTTCTTTAGGCAAACCCACGTCTCCATTTTTACAGAAATGGAAACCAGCAGCCGTTTGATTATTGATTTCTTGATATCAGATCGAGAAAGATAGCGAGACCCAGTTCAAGAATTTTCAGTTCTTCACGAATGAACATGTCAAGTGCGTCTTAGTTGGACATGAATATTAATGCGTTAGTGGGGTTATATAATTATGGGTACTGGAAACTTGAGAAATAATAGTTTTTTTTTTATTAAATTCAACAAATCATTTGCATTTTTTTTTTCCAAACCACAATCGTGGCTAATTGCACAAATATAACAATTTTTATTATTTTTTACAAATTGATATCAAATTTTTCAACAATATTACAATTTAGTATAAAAATTAAAATTCTAATAAAAAAAGCTGGCGTGGCATGCTCATATACTAACATATCATTTTATTTGACTAAAATTTTGATTTGGTACCAATTTGTAATACTTCTGAAAGATTTGGTACTAATTTATAATAAAGTGAAGATGTTTGATACCTTTTGCACAATATCCCCCACAATTGTCTTCAATATCTAAAGTAGAACTACACATCAAAATTAATTTTGCTCATGCGAAATAGAACTTCAAATGTAACAAAATACTCACTCATGAATTTTAAAAAAACTACATAAACAGGACTCGAATTCAAAACTTCTAATTAATCTGAAATTAATCTGAAAGAGACTTATGTCATTTAATCCATATTCTAATGGGTAATCATTTGAATTATTTTAATCTTGAATTGGAGACAAACCAAGAAATGTGATGGTTCGCGATTGGTGAATTATAGCCATCTAATGGACTTGGGGGTGTACTAAGTGGGGGCATAGGCTCACAATTATGAGTAAGAAATAAGAAAATTATCAAGTTAATATTAATTTTTTTCCCCGTTAATCAAGAATTAGAGTGCTTTATAAGATAACTATCAAAGATTCGTCGCTATTAGCAATTAATTTAAGTTAATTATTTTCCTGAGAAAATGCACTTATCCAGTACTTAATTATGCCATCACAATTCTTATTTATTTATTAAAATACAGTCATTGTTGACATGATCAACCAACCCAAGTTGTTGATACATAATTAAGAATAATTTGCATGTGAACCACAAAAGAATAAGATGCTCACAAAGTTCTAAGCATCAACCTCCATATAATTAACGTGAAATTTAGTTTTCATTTCCACAAATTGGTAGGGTAATTTTTTTTGTTTATCCGTAGTGAGCGGTGGACTTAAATATGATAAACTGCTACTAATATTGATAGATGGTGGCGATAAGATTTGAACTAGAATAATTGATTCTAATTTATAACTAATTAGACATTATTTTTTATAGGCTTACTATTATTACAAACTGCATACGATAAAGTTGTTTTTGAGAGGAAAAAAAAAAAGGCAAGAACATACGAATATTGGCTGCATGTTTTGTGAATATAATAAGATGAAAGTAGTTGGTTTGGTCGGGGGTTGGTTCAGAAGAGATGTGAAACACATTAGTATCAGTTAAATATAAATAATATGACCCCCTAACTAACATTAAGAAAACAATAAAAAAATAATAATATTGGTAGAGTTATTTTCCTGATAATTTAGAATAATTAATCAAAGTGATTTCTCAAAATGGGTAGTGAGATAGACGTGCATCCCATTTCCAAAATTTGAGCTTCAGAGTCATTTCACTTGGCCATTGAATTCTTGATAGGGATCAAGAACAAGAAGAATGTAGAATAAATTGTCTTCAAGTCAAATATTTCTTTAATATGCAAATGCATGAACAAAACTTGCAGTTTCAAAAAATAACAAAGTCTACTTGCCCATAAAAATTTACTAAACTAGAAAGGTAATCTTGCCCATGATGTTACTCAGCAAGGTTCAGCAATCAAGGATTTGCTATTAAGTGTTGTGCCCATACAGTTTCCAGACAAAGTTGAACAGATCTTAGGCTTGAGATTATGAACCTATTTTGATTCCCACAAAGTTACCAGCAAAGAACCAACAGAATCAGTTCAAACAGATTATCAAGAAACTTCGCACAATGCCACTATTAAAGTAGGAAGGAAGAGAAGCAGTGAACCCATTAGCTTGCTAGTTTCATTGGGTCTGAACTATAGCAGTAGGTACCATATCTTAAACTAAACTAACTCAAAATGCTCACTATGAGCCATAAATTCTACTAATTTCAGGAAAAAGGAAAACACTCAACTGATAAGCAAATGCAGAACTTATGATTAAGATGCGTAATCCTTCTAATTTTCCATTGGCTAAATCTCGGATATCAATTGGCCCAGAGCCTTGAAAATGAAGTTTTTATGAGTTTGATGATGGATCGACATAATGATTGTGTAGGTTGACTCGCTGGAACAACAGATGTGGTTCTCTCCTGGTGCATTGCTTTCTGCAAAATATGTTGATTACACACAATTCCAGTGATCTAAACCACTAATGGGTAATAAAAAAAATAGAACTATTGAAGGACTTCATACACATGGGACTTACATTGGTAATGAATTTGAGTCCGATTTTTATTTCTCCTCTGTAGGTGTCATCTTCAAGCACCACGTTGTATGGGGCTGGTTTCACTTCCAGAATTCCTTTCTTAATTCCTTCAGCTACTATTCCTCCGAGGTAAATTCTAAATCTCAAATACACAGTAGTTATCTACATAGAAAACTTACGTACAAGAAACAAGATTTTAAGAAAATATGGGAACTTTTAATTTTTACTGCATTTACAAGGAAAGTAATATGAAATGAACTCTACAATTTGGAAAAAAAAAAAAAAGCAAGAATAATCATTTCCACACAAGTTCGTTTTTCTCTAATTCTACGCATTAGTTCTAGCGTCAACTGTCATTCAAAACCGATGGTGGTGCCATTGTCAAGTTTAGATAAAGGCTTGGAAACATAATTAACTTTTAATTTCGGGAGAAATCAAACTCCATTACTGCATGTTAAAGTTTTTTTTATATTTGTAACAGTCTTCTTTGTGCTTGTTTATCCTCTAACAGAATCATGCAACATTAAGATATCAAGAGAAAAGTAGAAGAGGAACAAAGTTTAGACTAGAATTATGTAATATTACATGGTTTCACCAACAAATCCACCATCTGTAAAGAATTCTTTGTCCATGATTCTGAATTTTAGATGGGTCAAACATTTCCAATCAGTTATTGGAAACTCAAACCAGAATTTCTCGTTCCACCATATCACTTCGCGGTTATCTGCATCATGAAACTCAGATACCAGTGCTAAGAAACCAGTATTGCTGCTATGAGACTTGATGGAAAACATTTGCAAATGAAAGGCAAGAAGTGAACCTGATGATAATTTGGTTTGATGTACTTCATTTCCACATTGGGTGATGACATAATAGGCTGGTGTTCCTAGAAACAAATGATCAAACTGAAATTACAAATGCGCTTCAGTTAGTTAAAAATTTAAACAGTCATATTTTTCTCCAAAACGGGAACCCTAGCTACTTCTAGAGAGAATGGGAAACAGAAACACCAAAAAACATGGCATTTTAGATAGTTCATAGCTGGAGCAAGGATAAAGATTTACCAATAAGATTTGTGTGTCTGATGCCTTCAGCATTAACAATCAATACTTCAAGGATTCCACCTTTCATCTCTGAACAGGCACACCTATTATGCACATTTAAGTGAGCAACTGTACATGTGTGTGCCAGAGAGAATGAGAAAATACTTTCACAAGAAAAGGTCCATGATGCTAGATTGAACATGGGAAATTAATCAAAGAAAAAGTTTCAAAAAGTTCATTTAATTCAACAATTACTTCATTCGTATCTGAATTTTAGGGGTTTCATATGACTAAACAAGTAATTAAATGTTACTTAAATGAATCCTAAAATTAATGTGCTTTTAAGTATTAAACTTTTAGGTTACAGGACCACTACAATCAAATATTAAAATGAACTTTTCTTGTGCTCCCTGGATTAAAACAATCAATTTACATGGTTCCAAGTTTTGAGCATTCAGGCTTCCTTGAGTGGCTATGTTTGATTTCAACTTTATCTTATTTGTATCTTTCAGGAGATTTACTAAATATGTTCCATGCAAGTTATTCTAATAAAAATTAAAGAAACTTGTCAAAATGAATGGTGCCATACAATTCAAACAATTTTCAAATGACATCTAAAGCTCAAGCAAAACAACAGTTCTTAGAGTTTATGTTGAAATTGTTAGACCCCGATCCATTTGAAATGGGTGAGTGAGGACTTGTGGACTTAAAATTGGTAGACAGGCCTTCTTCCAAAATGTTCTAAGACATTTTAGTTTGACCCCCTTTACATTTATATTTTGCCCATCTTTTGCTATTTTTTCCGATAGGGGATACATCTCCAACATTCACCCTCAAGTCTAGCTGGATTTTTGCCGGTTCTGACTTGCCATGATTTTTACGTCCTAGGCTTGTATCTATTGAATCTCAAAGGTCTTAAGTCTCTATTTTGCTTTGCTTGGACTTATATTCTTTGTATCTTAGAGACTACAGGTCCAATTGTTCGTTCGAATCTTAGAAGCTTTAGGTCTCCATTTTGCTTTACCTAGACTTGTACTCTTACATCCATGGGGTAGATTTTTATGGGCCGTAAGGCCATTAGGCTCTGATACCATATTGAAATTGTTGGGCTCCGATCCATTTGAAATGAGTGAGTGAGGACTTATAGACTTAAAATTTGTAAGTGAGTCTTTTTCCAAAATGCCCTAAAATATTTTGATTTGACCCCTTTTACATTTTTATTTTGCCCATCTTTTGCTATTTTTCCCGATGTGGGATACATCTCCAACGGTTTAAGTTCCCAATTCATCTGTCCTCTCACTTATATTAACAGTATATATCAACTATCACTACAGAGAAGAACATCATTCAACAACAATTTCAAACTTATTGGGATTAACACAAGCAAACAACATTCCATTGTCAAAATTGATAATCAGGTCATCATTTAATCAGAACTGCAATTCTCCAAATAAAGATTATAAAATGAAAAATTTGAATGTGCGCATGTATATCTAACCATATCTAATTCTGTGGCAACTATCACTATGCAGAAAAGTTTCTAATGTACAAACAATGTCATAGACAACACTGCATAAAATTATTAGAAGATAACCTGGCATGATAAGAGGATTGGAAGCATGTACAGTGATTAATTCGTTTTCATTATGCTGCATAGTTATTAATTCGTTTTCATTATGCTGCATTCTGCTCTCTCCTCAATCTCTTGTCAACCACTAATTTTCTCAGCCTATCCGCAACTTCCCATTCATTCTTGTCTGCATATAAGTCTAATAAAGTCGCATAATCAGGTTTTCAGGGTCTGACACTGAACTGTTAAGAAACAAACTTCAACTGACCCATCACGTCTCAATTGACAACCAGCTAAAAGAGCTCCCAGATTCTTTTATCAGGCAACAATGGCATTTCCTTTACGAATTGAAGAGCTTCCTCAATATTTCCCCGGCCGCTTATAGTAAATCCACCATGCAAGCATAGTGTGCAAGTTTTGGAGTAACTCCATAATTTTCTTGCATAGAATAAAACCATTTGCAACCCTCATGTTCTAGCCCACATTGACTACAAGCAGACAAAACAGAAAGGAAACAATATCATTGGGCTTGACCACACAATTCAACATGTTCGAGAATGTTTCGAGAGCCTTAAGTCACATCCGTTCAACCCATAACCATTAATCATTGAACTCCAACATATGAGATCTTTGTTGGAAAATTTATCAAAAAGGGCCTTCCCATCCTTCATCCTTTCAAGTTTGCGGTATAAATCAATCAGGGCTGCTGTCAAACAATCATCGGATGAGTAACCAGCTTTTGTTACAAACGCATGAATGCTTTTCCGTATCATGTCTTGGCAACGGAATGCACCATAGGCACGTATTACGCTCGCCACCGTCACAAACTTGGCATTTGATCAAACAATGGCATAGTTTTGAACAGCCAAATTGCTTGATCAGGCGGCTCTTTTCTTACCAGCTTGGAAATTTTAGATGTCCACGAGATTAAGTTCTCCGTTTCGTGATAAATCATGGTCGAATCTTCACAACCTGTATTATTATTGGACGTGTATGTGTAATACAAACAAAATATGGAGTTTCTTAAGTGAGAGTTTCGTTTGGTAATTTCATCGAACAGTTTGTGTGCACGTCTGAGACTATATCACTCGCCATCCAGAAAAAGTCGGCGTGATTTAAAATGTAAATTTTGAAACTTTTACAGAGATCTGGAAGTGAAAGAGGTGCTTGGTTTTTGGATCGTTATGCTGGCAGAGGATTCCCTCTGCATTTTGAAAAAACCGTTACTTACACGTACGAGGAGGTAGCAACGACAGCGCCGCTTGGGCGTAAAAATCGCAGAGAATAAGACGCTTTTCTTTGGAGAGTTTAAATAGCGAAATTTATGATGTCGTTCGGCTAAAACGACGTCGATCTTTTGAGAGTTGTTTGCATTAACTATATTATTCTTCAGTTAAAACGTGAGTATTTCTAGATGCCTTATGATTTTGACCAAGCATATGAGATGGAAGACTTTCTTTCTGATCAAGAATTCTAGCTCTAGAATTCAAGCATAACTCAATATAACAAATCCCCATTCGCTCAAAGAACCTTCTTACCAGCCTGCCATGCTTCATCTGCAAGTTGCATTATTTAGTGATCTTCTTTTATTTCCTTCACTTATTAGTTACGACTCAAAATACAATCAGTTCAAAGTCACCTATTATTTGTACAACACATATGGTAGATTAATTAAATCGAACTGGTCTATGAGATCTCAAATTGGAAAAGAAAATTCTTGCTTGCCAAGGGTTGGTAAGTTGGTAGTGCAGCTAAAACCATTTATTTAATAGCTCAATCAAAAGAAAAGAAAACAAAGCAAACCTTTTCACTCCATTGTAAGAAAGCAATGAAAAATGGCTGGTGGATGCCAAAATTTTGTGGAGCTTCCAATTCTGGACATTTCCAAGCCATTAAATTCATCATCTCTTTCCTCACTGTGTGAAGCCTGCAGAAAATGGGGTTTCTTTCGTATCACAAATCATGGAATCTCTGAACATCTTTACAACAAAATTTATTCTCTTTCACAACACCTCTTTAGCCTTCCATCTGATAAAAAACATCAACTGGGTCCTTCATCTTCTCTCAGAACTTACACCCCTCGCTTCATAGCTTCACCATTCTTCGAAAGTCTGTGTTTTGGGACCCGACTTCTTCACTTCAGCTCACTCTTCTGCTACTGTCATCTTTGACTACGACCTCTCTGAATTCAGGTAAATTCTGTTCGTTCTATTGGTTTTTTCTTTCCTTTCCTTTTCTTTTTAATCTTATGCTATATGTATACAGTGAGGTGCTTGAGGAATATGGAAGAAAGATGACAGAACTGTCGAAAAGGATCATAGAGATAGTGTTGATGATTTTGGGAGATGGAGTTGAGAAGAAATACTATGAATCAGAATTCAAGAAATGCCATGGATACTTAAATATTATAAACTACACAACTCCAAAATGTGTGGAAGAGGAAGTAGAGGGTCTAGGAATGCATACAGATATGAGCTGCATAACGATTGTGTACCAAGATCAAATGGGTGGGCTTCAGGTGAAATCAAAGGAAGGAAAATGGATGGACATTAGCCCTTGTGAGGAAACTTTGGTGGTGAACATGGGGGATATGTTGCAAGCTTGGAGTAATGAGAAATTCAGATCATCTGCTCATCGTGTTGTTTTGAAGAGACCTGTTAATCGTTTTCCTCTTGCATTTTTCTGGTGCTTTGAAGATGATAAAGTGATCTTTGCACCTGATGGAGTTGTGGAACCTGGATTTCCAAGAATTTACAAGCCTTTTCTTTGTTCTGATTATTTGAAATTCAGAGAAAGCAGTGAGACAGGCAAGTTTGAAAAGGTTGGTTTCACTGTTAGAGATTTTGCTGGGATCACTCTCTCAAATTTAACTTAATCAAAGTTATAATTCCCTCTCCATTCAGTAATTAATTGAATTTGCTGTCTTATATATGTTAATTAAGTAGATAAATATCTCATCTAAAGGTTTGCAAATTATATATGAACTTAAATGTATTCTTAAAGGCAATGATTTTTTTTATTTGTTCAAGCATTATTTTTATGAGAATGATGTATAAAATGAATGATTTGCATCTTCGTTGGCGTTTTAGTTACTAGGGCAAGGGTTTCAGAGTTGTCATTTTCTGTTGTACAGTTGGAGTTCAACTTCCAGCTTTACATGCTTGTATAATTTATGGGATTTTGTTTATATATTCAATTCAACACTTATTTTATTTATTTATTTAATGACATAAAGAGTCTGATTGAAAATTTAAATTCAACAACTCACAGTCCTAATCACCAGACCAGCATCACTAGATTCAATCTAAATACTTTCAATGAGATTCACTAAAACTCATGAATTATAATATAATATATAGCTGCATACTATCAGCATAAAATATGGATATAATATGGGGTCCACAGTATGGAACTTGGTGCGTTTCTGGAGCCCTGTTTCTTGAATCCATGAATTTGGCACCATGCAACAAATTCTGATTGGCAAATACGGTTATAATAATAGAAAACTCTTTCCATAGATGAATCTGTTTATTTCTGTTTTTTATAATTATTTTCAGAAATATTTACTTGATCTGGAAAGAAATGAAAATGTATCAAAATTATTCCAGAAAACCTTCTAGGGGTTTCCATCATTTTCTCCATCTTTCCAAACAAACAAACAAAACTTTGGTTAATATCAATTTCACATCTCTTGTTACCAAAGAAATTAATATTTTTACACTAGGTCCAAAGGAAAAAATTAAGCTGCATGTTCAAATGAAGCATGTAATACAAAATGTAATAAGATTGGAACAAGTTCAGTGATGGGAATGAATTACATAAAAGGATTTAGTCCAGCATTATCCTAGACTAGACATGTCTAGTAGTCAAGCCAATCATCTAGCAGTACTAAGGTTGAACGTCTGATAAAGAGAGCAGTAACAAAGCCAACACTACTACTTGGACAAATTCTATAATTAGTTAAAATATTACCCTTTCAACTCTTCAGGCCAATCTTTCGAAGTGCTTGCTCGATCATCCTCGCCGGTGCAACTGCTGCCCCTCGAAACTGAAACGAAGTTTATAACCAAATATCATTTTCTGCAATGGGAACAATTAAGAAAAAGCAGCGATAATGCTTTGCTTATATCTCCCTTGTGCTACAAACCTTAGATTTTAGGTTTAAAATGAGAATTCCATCAATGGTTGATGACTGAACTGAGTGCACATCCAAGTTAAGATTGTTGATTTCATCCATGATGTCTAGCAATATATATTCCCTGTAAGCACATTTCAACTCAATGAAAACCTCCTCCTCTTTCATGCTGACTTTCACATCTGATGCTAGGCCATCTTCCTCATTAAGCTCTGGGTCTGTTTCATAGATGTCACACACCTTCCTCTTGTTTATCCAAAGCTTCTTGCTGTTGCCACTATTGTCATAGTTGTCTGATATCTGCTCTGCCATGTCTGGATAATTCTTTCTCAGTTTTGTGCAATAATCTACGGAGTCCTTGCAAGACTCCAGCTCTTCCACTCTTGCCTCGAGCTCTTTTAAGTATCTTATCATTTCATCAAGAATTGATGCTTTGTCAATCTGAATAAAAATGATCAAGCACATCAGCTCATAGAGCTACACACATTTCAAGATTAGAATATCAGAATCTGAGAAGTCAATATCATTGATGCTTCCTTTTCTTTTGTAAGTTTTAGATTAAAATAAACCAGAAGAATACACCAGTCTTTTGGTCACTATTAACTTTATTTTCGAAAGAGACAATTTGATTACCTCACCGACAGTTGGAATCATTGTCTTGAGTACAAGAAATTTTTCATTCTCTCTTTGTTTATCAGATAAGCCCTTGCATATGTCATTGCTTTCCAGCTTCCAACAGCAATCTTTTCCTCCATTTTCTTTGTGCAACCCAAGAGAGCGACCATCATGCATCAATGGAACTGTAAGTAAAATTTTCTTCAACATATTTTGCTGTAGCTGTGGCCTCCGACCATCAAGTGCTTCTTTCTTCCAAGGGACAAAACTGGACTTGTAACTAGCACTGCAGAAACATGAATTTCCAATCAACTGGCTTGAACTTCCCAGAACTAAAGATAGAGTTCTTCTGTAGTGCAAATCATCATCGGCTCCAAGATCCAAGGAGCTCAATTTGGTCTGGTTTCCTTCTTGAAGCTCTTTCAACTGAAGGTGGGTTACACTGTTGTCCTTATGAGAAGAGAGAATTCTTTCTTCATTCACCTCTGATAAACAATCAGTAGAATTCATCGAATCCAGAAAACCGTTGCTGATTCCATCATCCATAAAATGCCAACTCTGAACATTAGAGGCTCCTCCATTTAAACCATCAAGCATAGAGTCTTCTGTCATGTTATTGTGCTCACATCCATAAGAACAATCCTCTGGAGAGTCCATATGTAATTCCTCTTGTATATTTTCATTCAACCCAACAATTCGCTCTTGGCCAAGTATGATATCTTTCATTGGGGTGTAGAGATTTTCCAATGCTGCCAACGGATCAAAGGTCTCATGGTTGACTTGAGCACATTCTGGGTCCTTATCATCATCTGCGTCACGAGGAGAAGAGGAAGATTTCTCAGAGCAAACAGGCTTCGAGAAGTCTAATAAGGAAGCCTTTATGTGCTGAATGAGATTGAGGTCCTCCGGAACCTGAAGAAATGAGGCAAAAAAACAAAAAGAGATCGCACATGTATTAAATTGATAAGTTGATATATTCTGTGCTTATACAAAGAGAGTTTTTTAAGGAAATTACCAGTTCAGTTACACCCAGCTCTATAACTCCATCGAGGTGGGGAAAACATATGACAGTCTGCAAAATCAGTTCAGAAGCAATAGGAAAATTAACTTCAGAAAATAAATAACTGTTGTTTAAAAATACATCTGCATTTGATGCTTTCTGAATCAAGTAATAGCTTATAGGTGTTAGATTTTAGTAAGGTAAATGACACTCTTAGAAAGTTTCATTAATCACTAATGTATGACACATTCTCCTTGATTCATAATCTAGAAGATAGGTGTACAGAACAAGTAAATAAGTAGATTGCTGATATAGCAAGAACATATAGTTATACTGATGCATGGTGCAAATTTAAACCTGTGAGTTCATTATCCTAGTAAACATATTGCAGATTTGCAATTCTGCAGATATCATCCAATCTCAAATATCAACCTTTTCCCTAAACATCTAGACACAAACTTAGAAACTGTGATGTTGCCAAACAGTGGAAAGCCAATGCAGGGGCATGTAAATATGAGTGTACATAGCATTTTCATTATCTGTTTGTAACGCAAAGAAAATTTCTTACCTGGATAGATGCACTCTAAGGTCCGCAATGACGTCAGGTTAAAGAAGAAGCAAAGTCCAACAAAAAGTACACAAAAAGTCAGTTTGTCATTGCTGCATCTAATATGATATGGCTATTGCTTCAGCTCTAATTTGCACCAAAATGACATTGGTCAAGAAAAACTAACCTTTGCAAGCAAAGAGCGAGAGAATACTTTACTATCAGCATACTGAGCATTGCACAACCAGATGGTTTTGTTATTTGCTAATGCTCTTCCTGGCAAACTATGCAACAATATAATAGAAAAAATATCATCTAATTGCTACAAGGCAAGACACAACATTCAAAAGAAATTGGAAAAAGAACCTATTAGTGGTGGAAGAGATATAAGATTAGTACCTTTCACCAGGACTGAATACAAAGGACATACAAACCAAGTAATACCACTCTGCATCAGAAAGATCCTCTGGAGATAATGCAGCAGTAGGCCTCTTAGCCTGTTGGTCAATTTCACCTTCAAGAAGAGACTTGTAAAGTTCCCTCAATTGCTCACTTCTCTGTAAGCCTAATTTGTCATGTTTAAGTTCCATAGCTTGTACAGTTTTCATAGTCTTGATGTCTCCATTGTAGTACCCATCTACCCACTCCAGCACCCTTAACAGTATCAAAAACAACATATTTTTCTCAGGAGTAAGGTGTGGACAAATGCATCTTCAAATTTCTAACAGCAACAATTTGTTTTCAAAAATAATTAAAAAACAAAACACTTTCATATCCCCATTAGAATCTCTTGCGGGGAAAAATTTATCTTGCAAGTTGCAACCAGCTCACAAATACTCCAATTTTTTTACTCAAAGTCGTATATAGGCCTGTATAGTTAAGTGTTGAACCCTGTACAGAGCCCTTCAAACCAAAATGCAGGAAGAAAATCCACATTTAAATATATTCATGAAACCTTCAAAACAGAAAAGGAAAAAAAAAAAAAAATAGGTTTATCATACTAAAAATGGGATGCTAAAATACACTCTTGTACTATCTGGAAGTAGAAATTTTGAGTTCTCAATAATTAAATTAAAAAAATTATAGAGGAAAATAAAAATCAACCCAGATGCTTCATCCATCATATATTAGTTTTACTAAAATTAAAATAGAATAAAAAAGCAATGAAGTTCATAACTTTCTAGGAGTAACACTTTTTTTTCATGAACTGAAGAAACCTATACACGGAAGTCTAGAAACAATAACAGAATTACATCTGATGATTATATTGTGAAGAAATGGAACTGAAAATGAGAGAATTAAATACCCTTGCTGGTTAGTTGACAGTGACCAGAAAATTGCATAGCTCCACTGAATACTCCTAACAGCAACAGCAAGCTGTTTCCTCAGGCTCTCTGTCGCCACCTGCTGGCTTTGATCAGTATTAGCCATGTCCACGCAAAGAAAACCTGAATTTAAACTGACAGAGAGAGATACCCAGATGGGTATTCGCTTTAAGCACAGCAGAGAGATTAAAAAAAAACACAGATTTTGATTTTTAGCTATAAACAACCAGATTGGATCGCATCATCTTGTTAGAACTGAAACTTGAACAACCCCTACAGTTTGATTTGGTTACTTTTGTGAGGTAGGAATTGGTTGCATATGGAAAGTGGGGTGTTTGATTTCAGAATCAAAAAAGAATCTTTATGCTGTTGAAACTTGAAAGGATATGGGTGTTGAATCAGTGCAATCTCTTCTAAAATTGATGAATAATTAATGCACAATAATAATGTATAGGACAAATATATTAATTTTTACCAAATGCACACATGAATACTTCTTGTCCCTTTTTTGGTCCTTTAGATATATGGAATACAAAATGAGTATAGGCCTTTTCTTTTCATCTGAGTACTTGAGTCAGAATTGGACCACACAATTATATTTTAATTTTTAATAATTTTAAAAAAAATTACGGAAAATTTCAATATGTAATAACTTTTTTAATAATTTAAACCATAATTTTTGCAATTAATTTTTTTATCTACTGAATTTCGAATCTAAAACTATTTATTAGATGAAGTTCTTTTTATATCACATGGTCACATGCCTTGGACTTTGGTGTTCATTTTTTTAGTTAAATTATTAAAAAAATTATTATTTGTATTATGTAATTTGATATAATATATTAGTATTATCTAAATTGAAAAATATATTATTTGAGATTTAAAAATTATATTATTTACTCCTAAAATTTTGATATATTATTACACTAGTATCTCATCCAAATTGGATTTTCTAGACTAATACTCTCATAAGTAAAAGAAATTTTTTTTATTAGTGTATTATATTCTTTTTCAAATTTCAGAAAGTATTAATATATTATGTCAAACTATAGAAAATAAATTGTATATTTTTTAAATTTCAGAAAAATATTAATATATTATGTCAAACTACAAAAGTAAATAGTTATTTTTTCTAAATTATTTTGTTAGATTTGATCATTTACAGATGAAAATAACGAAACAAATAGTATATAACAATTCATAAGTCTATGTTTTTTTATACAAATAATGAAACAATAGAATAAATATAAATATTTAATTTTAGTTGAGCAGCTAGTCCGATTAAAAAATAAAATAAATGAGCATAAGCATTCAAACAAGCAGAAGATGAAAAAGCAATCGAGAAAGATACAAGGACTGTTAAAAACAGTTTTTAAATTTTTTTTTGTTTAATATTTAAATTTTTTTATAAACTGTTTTTTTAAATTATTTAAAAAAAAGACGAAATTTTTAAAATTTTAAAAAAATTAAAAATATAAAATTTTAAAAATATATATATATATTTTTCCAAATATAAGGTGTACGTAGGTCCACAAAAGTAATTGGCTTTCAGGCAATACATTCTTAATAAATAAATAAAAAAAATTATTCGGGGACCCACTGCCTGCAGTTTTCCTACTATAAATAATAACTCTTCTTGTTTGTCCTCCATCAAAGCGATTGCAAATTGCACTGCATATGAACTTATCCCCATTTATCAATTAGCACCGTACTATTTTCAATAAACAATTAATATGTAGTAATATTTTTTTAATATTTATTTTAATATGTTATTTTAATATGCTATTTTATTAAATTTTTATTAAAAAATATTAGATAAAAAATTATTATTTATTTCTTTAAATTTAACACATTGTATTACTATCTCCATAAATTTGATATATTATATTAGATTATTAGTAGCTTCTTGAAATTTAATCTATTGTTCTCTAAATTAAAAAAAAATACCTTAAAATTTAACATAAAAACTATATAATTTAATCAAAATAAAAAAAATTACAGAAAATCATTTAATTATTGAACTTCAAAATTTTAAGTATAACATACCAAATCTCATACGTGATAAATAGTTTTCTTTATTTTCTATTAATTCGAGTGTAAACATTGGTGAAAGAAAAAATTATTCAAAAAAGTTATTTTTTATTTTTATTTTTTTTCTTCATTCATCAATTAATTGCTCAATATGTTCCGTTTTATCTTTCATATATTAAAATAAATTTTATTCTATCCTAATTGATATTTTAAATTATTAATAAAAAACAATTTTTTTTTCTAACTGTACGCTTATTTTGGTTTTTAAAGCTAAGTCTTCTCTATGATAAAAGTCTTATCAAAATGAAGAAAAAAAAATATTTATCTATTAATTATTTTTAGTTTTTCTAAAAAACGATAATATATCTATAATTACATATATTAAATCACATTCATGATATTTGGAAAAAAAACTTTAACGAAAACTATGTAAAAAAGAATCAATTAGTAGATGAACGGTGGAGATCGTCTTTACTAGCATTTCTCTAATAACAACGTTTGCCTTCCGAGTTTTGGCTTTTCGCTTCTCCGCTTGTAATTGTCAGAAAAAAAAACAATTATTTGGCCAAACGATAAACTTTCTTTTTGTTTCAAAGCAAACGATAAAAGTTTAAGGCTAAAAATATTGGTCCACCCTTTACTAAAAGTAACATGTGAATTGCCATAAAGTAACGATAAGCCTCTTTTAATTTATGAATCCAATTAATTAAAAAAATTCATTTTTAAATACATATATATATATATATTAATGGTGAAAGCCTTCAGTTTAGATTTTAATTTATATAGTAGTAGATATTAATTATTTTGACAGTATTATACATATGTATATGCATAAAAAAATTATATTTATACAAACAACGTGATAAATTTTGATTTTTTCTCTGATTTTAATTTTGTTTGGTGATGTTCTTTTGTTTACTGTAGAATCAGAAAGCAACAAAGAAAAAGTCAAAAACAAAGTAAATGTTTTTAGCAGCCTATGCGTGTCCCATTAACAAGGGCCAGTACTAATAATTGGACCCATTGATTTTTTTCTTTTTTTTTTTTTGGAATTGCTTATTAATTTTTTTTAACTCAGATATTCAATTATAATTATATATTCGGATTAAGAGTATAAACGAGTTAAGTTACCTGTAAGCTATTCGACTCAAAAAAATATTTGAATTCAATTCGGAATTAATCAAGTTCGAGTAGAGATTCGTGAAGTTCACGAGTTTAATCGAATATTTATTTTTTTATTATTTATTAAATTATTTTTATATTCTCAGTATTTTAACATATTTGAATTTAATCGAGTCGAGTTAACGACTCGACTCAATTTTCAGTTGAGTCGAGCCGAATATACAATTTATTAAATTTCTTAATTGATTCGAATTTTATCGAATCGAGATCGAACATGTCAAATATTTTTCAAATTGAGATTCGAACAATTGAAAAGAAGTTCAATTGAATTTGAGCTCAAGCTTAATACTGTAACAACTCGACTCGATTACACCCTTAATTCAGACTAATTATGCTCATACTAAATAAATTTTCAAAAATATTAAAAATACTCTATTATAAATTTTAAAATAACTGTTTATACAAATTTCAAACTTAAAATATAATCGGTACTATCATTTATTTTCTTATTTATTTTTTGTATTTATTGTAATGAAACAACCATCCTAAATGCGTGGATGATTTCCACGGTTTAGATTAGACGTTCAATGCTATATTTTGTTTTAGAGGAGTGTTAATAATATTTTTTTATATAATTTATTTTTATACATTTTTAATATAAAAATATTATATATTTTTATTTATTTATAAAAATATCAATATTTTTTATAATAAAAATTAGTATTTTATAAATATATATATGTAAAAATTGTTGATAGCACTCTTTATTTATTTATATAAATGATCCTGGTCAATAACATTAAATTAAAGATTATAGATAGATGTTCACGGTTTAATTTGATGCACACGTCATTCAATTAGCAAGCTTTAGCAACAGCCGCTCCTTTTCGTTCAAGTATATGCGACGATTGTGTATATTATGCCATTTATCCTCCTATCCGACCCATTATATTTGTCCACATAGAAGTATAATCGAATTGAGTTAAATTGATACCGTAATAAGCTCGAGTTCAATTTGACTAAATTGTATATTCAACTCGAATAAATTTGAATATATATTAAAACATTAGGTATAAAAGTAATTTAATAAATAATAAAAAAATATTTGATTAAACTTGCAAATTTTAAGAATTAAATATTATATATTTAAATTCGATTTAACAAGCTATTCGAATTACTCAAATTTAAACTTAAGTCGATTAATTCTAAATTAAATTTAAATATTTCATGAGTAGAACTTAAATAGCTAACAAATTACTTAATTTATTTAAACAATATATATGCATGAAATATTTTCTCGCCAATAACTATTTTTTCGTATATATATAAGCCCCTCATATTAGAAGAGGAATCCTATTAAATTCTTGGAGTTGCCATTCAAATATGGAGTATATAAAATCCATGTATATCTCACGTATTTGTTAGAGAGCACGTGGTAATACTTTTCTTGTTTTGGTCTCTGCTTTTTGAGCTTTCACATGACAAATTTTTTATAGGTCATGAATACCGATTATTTATAAACTAATTTAATTATTTATTATTATATATTTAAATATTTTATTTTTATTAATTAAAATAAATATAATATATATATATAATTTAATAATTAAATTAATTTATAAATAATACGATAGATATAGTATAGCTAAAAATTTATCATTTTACAAACTTCACGTGGCTATGGAGCACCCCGAGTGTTGGAGCCATCCCTATCAATAGGATGACTTTTTAACTATTTTCATGCTTCGCTCTAAACATATTCAACCAGAAGTTTATTTTTTTTTGGCAGAAACAGAAACGAAAACGATATGTAAATATTCTCTCAGCTCCGATATATATATATATATATATATATATATATATGTATAATTTATTTTTATAAAAATAAAAAATATATAGTATTTATTTAGAAATAAAAATGTATTTTTTATTTCAAAAATTATGTAATATTAAAATAAAATTAGGGTAAATTATGTAACTACTCCAATATTTAGTTGAATATACTAGTTGATTCTTCTATTTTTTAAAATATATTATAAAGTCCATCATATTTGATTTAATATACTAGATAATCATTCGGTTAATTTTTTCCATTATATATGAACAAAATATCAAATTTATCGTTTTTTATCTTAAAAAATACAAAAAAAATTTTAATGCAACGCAATCAGCTTTATACAAAATTATCATTCTTTTTTAATATTGTATTTTAAAAATAACAATATATCAAATTTATTAAAAATAAATAAAAATATTTTTAATATTTTTTAGTTGACTAACGTAATATTTTATTTTACTTATGCAGTATTCTATTAAAAAATAACAGAAAAATTTTTTAGTTATTTCAATCTAACTTAAGAGAATTTCTATAAATGAAGTGACCGGTTAATTTATCCAAAAATTTAATAAAATCGAAGTTTAAATCGGGATGAGAGATTTCCATTCCATGTGGTGCCATATCCATAATTTTTTTTTCCCGCCGGAGAATGAAAGGGGATCGACACGGAAAGAAATTTGGGAAGATGGAAATAGTAAATTCTGCCCGGAACTCGCTACGTTACCTCTCATAGCTATCGGCTCCGTGCTAGCACTCTGCATTATGACGCAGCCACCTCTAACTCGCAATAGTTTCAGTCCGTCATATAAACATATATACATTACCATTTAAATTTATAGTATATTGTAGATATATTACCATTTAAATTTATAGTATAGATAACAATATATTATTGTTAATTTTTTTAAATTTTTTTGTTATATTAAACATTAATAGAGTAATTTATTTAACTTATAATATATGTGCATTTATAATTTTAATTAATTACATTAACACTAAAATCTTATTATCTTACTTGATAAAAAAAAAATCTTTAAGAAATGCTAAAAATATGAATTGTATATGGGCTGGGTTAAAAACCCATAAGATTATCATCGTTGGTTTCTAACTTATAAGGACCTTTTCTACTACAAGAATCTTTAACGGCCCATCAAGAATCAATATACTACATCTCCAACTCTTTTATAAGGAAATTTCACCGGTTAACATTTTTTTGCATAAATATCGATGGTTTTTTTTATTTTTTCAATTTTACCGAATTTTTTTTTTTCTATCTAGTTAAGAGAACCCTTCAACTCATCGTCTTCCTTCAACTTATCGTCTCTCTTCAATTGCAACTACAACGATTTCAGCGTGTTCTCTCATAGATTGCATGTGAAGTTAAAGAGTAACTAGTCTTCCTTCTTAGCTGAAGAATATCGTTTCAATTGTTACTTCTCCAAGCTTTTTGCCAGTACCTTAACCGAATCTCCCTTCGTGCCACCAGTCTCAGTCCCACACTTCCCGCCACTGTGAGGCAGGAGTCTTCTCATCATTTACCGAATCAATGTTTGATTTTGTAATTTTGCAGTAAATCAGTGTTTGATTTTGTTAGAAATAATTTGAGTCTTTTGCATCAAAGTATACCGAAGGTATATCCAATATATTCATAGGAAAATTTCTCCCAGCGAATTCCTTGAAAATTTCCAATGTATGCCTGGGTACTCTCATTGAATTTTCAAATGTATATCGAAAGTATTTCCAAGATATATCCAAGGTATTTTCAAGGAATTCCATGAGAATTTCCAAATTATACTCAAAGTATCTCAATGTATACTTGATGTATTCTCATGAAATTCCTAAAAGTATATCAAAAATATTTCTAAAGTATACCTAAGATACTCTCAAGTAATTCTTTGAGAATTTCTAAATTATATGTAACGTCCAGTGATTTAGGCCTCGATCGTTGGTGACTATAATTGGGCACGTCGGTTTGATCGGAGTCTAAATTTGGACTCATGGAAAAATGATAAATTATGAGAGAAAATAAATAGGGATATTAATAATATGGAATTAAAAGATGGATGGAAGAATTAGAAAAAAATGAAAAAGTACCCTATGGACAAAATCGGTATTAACAAAATTGTTGGAAAAATATGTGTAAAAAATAGAAAATTTGTGGCACAAGAGGATTTTGCCATAATTAAAATTTAATCAAGATTAATTAATTTAATGAACCAATAGGAAAAATTATTAAGTTAATCTATGGGACCCATAAAGCACTACCTAGTATAAAAGTCAAAATTGTGTAGAAATTTCACCATTTCTCCAAATTGTCTTATTCTCTCCATTCTCTCTTTTCCATTGCCGACCACCCCACCTCCCTTAACCTTTCATTTTTACTTCCATCAAACTTCTAAAAGAGTGAAAAATAAGAACTAAAGAGAGAGAAACTAAGAAATTATGGAGTTTTCATCATAAAAGAGAACTAGAAAGGGAGAAGGAAATAAGAACAAAAGAGAAAAAGGAAGAAAATTGGAAGAGAATTTCAACCACTTTAGAGGATCTTCAAAGTGAGTTTGTTTTTCTTAAATTCAACATTTTTCCATCTATTTGAGACCCTTGTAGTTGATTGTTGTGATTAAAATTGATAGATTAGGGTTTGTGTAGATGTTGTGTGACTTGTATTGATGAGTATTGCTTTGTATAGAAAGTGATAGAATTGAGTTTTGGATTGATGTAAATGATGATTTTGTGGCTTGAAAACTAAAGGAATAAGACTTATGAAAATGTGTATGGGGCTGCCTAATGAAGGGGAAGTTAAGAGGAAGATATTTAGAAGTGTTTAATGGTAATTATGTGACTTGTAAATGATGGTTGTTAAGGAAAAAGGGCAAGGTATGTTAGGGCTGATTTGTTTGTGTTAAATGAAGGGAATGACTTTTGATTAAAATGAATATAAGTAAGGTAATAAGAGAAGGAAATAAAAATATGGAGAATGATAGAAAAATATTAGGAACATTAGGTATTGTTCTTGCATGAACATTGGGTACATGTTTGGCATTGAATGAAATCTTATTTATTTTGTTAAAGACAAATAAGTAGTCATCATGAGGTGGGTAAAGGCAAGGAAAAAACCACCTAATAAGAGAAGGAAAGAAAGAAAAAATAGAAGGATTAAAGCTGCCTAGATATGTATTTCTTTGATAAAAATCTTGCATGTTTTAATATATATGTATAATGTGTATTGATGCATGTGGATTGCAATGTAGTATATTAAATTGTTGCCTTTTTATTTTGTGGTATAATAGTGTGAAATATTAAGTTTTATGAATGTATTTATGATCTGAAAATTTTGGGTATAAGTATAATTACATAAGGTCATGAAATTAATTAATTTGCAATAAGTCCAATAGGTATCCTGTTATACATTCACTGGAACAGACTTGACTAATTTGAACATAACTTAGGTTGTGGAAATTGGATTACCATGAAACCAATTAGAAATGAAATTTAACACATAGTACTAAAACTATTATGAAAACATAATTTGTAATTTGGACTGTAACTGGGTAAAAAATCGACTACAAAATCTCGGACATAGATGAATTAAGGAAAATACTGGACATATTTTAAATGAACATCATATGATAATTTGGCCATAACTTTTGATAGAAAATTTGAATTCATTTTGTTCTTTTTACAAATTGAAACTAAGACAATAAGTAAACGTTCATATAAGATTACGAGATCATAATCAAATCGGAAATGGGCCAAAATAAGGTCCTAAGATCAGGGCCGAAATCTGTCATGTAAATAAAATTTGCATTTTTGTATTTTTCATGTGGCATGAAATGTATTGGGTTGAATTAGAGAAAATTTTTTAATTTTATTGTCACATATGAGTCATATAACATATTATTATGTGATATTTGAGATTTAATAGTCAATAAAAAAATATTTGTGAAAAATATTAAAAGGAGTTAATAATGCAATAATAAAAGAAGTGACAATAATAATATTAAAGTCTTAGTGCGTCTAGTCTATAACTAGAATAGTGGATGGTTGGTATGCCAAATAGGGAAAAACATATATATATATATATACACGTGACACAATCTTGATATCGGTGATAGCACTATTATATAAAAAAAGCTGGTAATAACAATATTAAAAAGACCGGTAATGACAATATTTTATTTTTATTAATTAGTTCGAATATAGGTGTTATAGAATGGACTAGAACAAAAATATAATGATAATACTAGTAATGTTATAAGTAAATTAAATAATGGAAAAATTATTGTATACAAATTAAATGCGAAACAATTATTTATTTGTTGCATAAAAATCATGCTGGTATATGGAACTTCTACTATGATATATGTTATAGAACAAATATAATTATATATGTAAAGTAAAACACTTAGTAATGGAATTCACATTGAAAGAATATGAGTGTGCATTAAAATGACATATGTATGTCCAATATTGGCTTATAAATTAGATATAATAGATGAATAATTTGGTCATAGTTTGGACTTAAAAGTGGTATAAAATGTAATGAAGATTAGTTGCATTTGATCATATAAGTATTATGTGTGTCTTCATTTCAATTTGAGAATAAAACTAAAGCATGTTAATATCCTTTATTTGGTTAAATAAGATGAAATATTATATGATAGTATGATTTTAATTGTGTAATTAATTAGTTGTGCAATCGTAAAATGAATATTCAATATAGAAAATAACTATACATGTGATGGAAATAACCATTTAATTAAAATAATAGATGGAAACAAATTAAATTAAGATAATATATGAAAATTAATTGAATGACATGAATTATAATTACATTATGGAATAAGTTAAATTAATAAATGAGATATACGATGCCATAAAAATATGATATAATCATATATAACAGTATGTTTGTTCTTTAATGACATACATTATTATTGTGATATATGACATAAAATATATCATATTTTTGTGTGACTGCACGAAGAACTTGAATGTTTATATGTATCAGTAAGTTAGAGATAACTTATGGCGAATTTTTCTCAAACAGGAAATAAAACTTGTAGATATTAGAATTTAAAGTTAATCAAGAAGAGTTCAATCCCATATCAGAAGAGACACTGGAAACACAATCATTAAGTTGGTTACTTTGTATTTTTGTTTTGATTTTAATAATGCATATGAGTTTTGATAAAATGTCTCATATATGTATTAAGAATATAATTCATAAATGAAATTGTTCAAATACAATGCGAGGTAAGAAAGTAATTGGAAAATTTATACCTAATATGATATAAACAGATAAATAAAAATAATAATCGAGAAAAAAAAATTTAATTCAGTAGAATTATTTAGTTGGTTATGTGATATTACTCTTATATAGTGAGATTATTCTCATTATATAGATGATGTGTTACAGTATACATAAGATATTCCTAAATGTATATCAAACTATTTTGTTTGAGAATTTATGATATTTTGAATTTTGATTGAATTCTATTATTATTATTTTTCAACAATTTAATTGTTTTAGTTTTTTTTTTAAAAAAATTGAATCAAAATTTACTCAATATATACCTAAATTATATAATCTATTTTGGAATAATTTTGAGATTTAGGAACTGTTATAATTTTAAAAAGTTACTTTCAGTAAAATTGTAAAAAAAAACTTTGAGCGTTGATAAAAATATAAATACGTATCTATTTTTTGGTATTTATGTAAAATTTTCTTCTTTTACTATTGACCCATGTCCATATTGTAATATAGATGAGAGATCTATGCACGTGCGATAATACTATAGAAAACGTATGCACTATTTTTTCACTCCATAACATAAAGTTTATCAAATGTTAACTAAATGTTCATTGAGTTTTAACTATAAGTTCATTAAACTTGAGTGATAATTTCATTACTTTTTATTTAAAATTCAAGTTAAGTAAATGACCCTCGAGTGTTGACTACAAGTTTATTGATTTTTAACTACAGGTTCATCAAACTTGAGTAGCATGGTCATTACTTTTTCCTTACATAAGGTTTATTGATTATTAATTACACAATACAGGTTCATTAAACTTTAATATAACATTTATTGATATAATACATAAAAATTACGATGAACATCTACTCTATAACAAAAGAATATGTTTATTTCAATTAATGAATATATATGGAAAAATAATGAACATCTAATTTACAATTAAACAAACAAATAAACACAAAAAATAAACAAAAATGAATCAAACACATAAAACATAAAAACATAAAGAGCAAATATTAGAAAACTAAAAAATTAAAAATCAAATACACATTATTTAAAAAATTAGAGAAAAAATCCAGAAAACACTAACTTTTTTTTCTCTCAACTTTTCTCTTTTTTTTTTTTCTTCTCCCCATTCATTTTTGTTAAGCAATGAGAAGTGATTTTTTATCATTATTGATCTGAAATCACTCATTTATAACTCATTATATCAAATTATTTTATAAAATAAATAGTTATTCCGCATAAATTTAGGTCTTTATTTTAATTGTTTGTTTTTTGTAATTTTGCTGTTTTGTTGTAGCGTTTAACTTTTTGTTGTCTTATCGTAACATTTTATTTTTGTGTGAGCGATTTAGACGCATAAAACATATTCGATCAGATAGAGATATCAAATTAGATTATAGTCGTTAGTATGTTGCAGAGCTGAAGTTATAGGTATTCCAATTAGGAATGTCAAAACGGGTTGATAGGTTGCGTTTGTGTCGTATTGATCCACTCGGGTGACACGATTATGGTCAACATGAACACAACTAATTTATTAATTAGATTAACACGAACACTATATGAAAATTAAATGGATCACACGAACACGACACGTATAACACGTTTAACTATCAGATCGTATTTTGGTCATAAAATCTGAAATAAACACGATACAATTATACTTTTTTAGATCATTTAATATAATACGATCTGACACAATTATTCTTTTTGAGTCATTTGACACGGCACAGTACGATCCGACATAACACATTTATGTCTTTTTGGGTCATTTAACACAATATAACACAACCGACACTACACGAAAATGATATTTATATATTATTTTTTATAAAATAACACTATTAACCTTGATATTTTAGTAAATTTACACGTATTATAAACGGATTGAGTTGAGTTGGATTGAGACAACATGAAAAAATTAAACAGGTTGTAACGAGTTTGTGTGTCGACCTGTGACACAACACAATTTGAGTTGTGTCATAAACAGGTCAACCCGTTTATGACACGAACCATATAAGCTAAACAGTAACCCGTTAATTTTACGTATTGCGCGTATCTGGTTCATGTGTCACGACCTATTTTGACATCCCTAATTCCAGTCACTGTAGTATTTTTAAATGTGTAGGCATTGTGCTGATTTATTATACTATTAATTCAAATGCTGGACTGATGTATTGTTAATTTGAATCAATGTATTGTTAGTTTGAATCAATAAATTTATCTACCTTATAAAAAATAATATTTATTAAATAAAATCATTAATAAAAGAGTAAAATCCCAAAAAGTTACAATTAAAAAAGAATTAAAAACGCGAGTAACTCTCTTTATGGAGAGATGTCTACATCACAACGCGGTGGATTGTCAATTTTACGCCACGTGTTTGGGATATAAAAGGCCTAAAAAGGCTCCAGATTGATTTTTAAAGCTGCGTGGTGATTCGTCTACTGTATATCTCGGATCCATAAATCATCAGGCACGGGGTTACTTTACCCGCCACTCTCTCTCTCTCTGTTTGGTTCTCGAGAAACTAGTGGGAAAAAGTGTAGAAAAGAAAATAGCAATTAAAAAACTGTTTCTATGAAAGTCTCTCATGAATATCGCTGAAAACCTCTCATTTCTGCTCGGTCCGTTTGTAGGAGAAGTTCATTTCCATCGGCTCTTGAATAGTTGAATGCAATTAAAATGGCGGTTTCGTCAATTCAGCTCTTGCACTTCTTGAGGTTGTCCAATGTGGCCTCCAATGCGATCGTGTATTCGTCTTTAACATGTAATCAATTATCTGCTGCTCCTATGAGTAGATATCGTCGCTGGTCGTTGGACTGTAATATATCTCGTTTTAGACGTGATCTCGTTTCGTTTTCTGATGGTTCTCGGAATTTGGCTGCGGTGAGAGACAGAGTACACAGTACTGAGGATGGCGATTCGGTGGATGGTATTAGTGACGAGATCGAGAATGTAAGAGTATTTTTGCATTACATAGTTGGATTGGCGAAAAATAATGCTTAGAAACTTGAATTATATTGTTGGGGATGCATTTGAAAGATTCTTATTATTATTATTTTTCCTTTTTCTATAGATATCTGACACACCTCCACCAGTACCAGAGCGTGATTTTGCTGGTACAGCTTATGTTCCTGTCTTCGTGATGTTGCCTGTGAGTTTACTCATTATGTTACTATTATTGTTCTTTCGTACTATTTGATTGGATTCTTTTTCCTTACAATCTGTGTATCTTCTCTGACAGTTGCTTGAATGGAGAAACAGAATTCGAACTTGTCCATTTTTATTTATTTAAATTTTTGTTTTTGGATGCTATTAGATTGCAAGATTGTTTACATCATTTCATCACTTGCCTGACTGTCAATCGTGGCTGTGTTAGTTTACAATTTTGTTCTTGTGTCTTATTATGGGGAAAACTGCAGCTGGGCTTCATCAATATGAATTGTGAGTTGGTTGATCCTGAGGGTCTTCGAGATGAGCTAAAAATCCTAAAATCTGCTAATGTTGATGGTGTTATGGTTGATTGCTGGTGGGGAATAGTTGAAGGTCATACTCCACAGGTTTATAACTGGAGTGGATACAAGAGGCTTTTTCAGATTGTGCTTGAACTTAAACTTAAGTTGCAGGTGAGTTTATATGTACTACTGTTTTGCTCTATCGAGTTATCACTCTACCCGTGCCCTTTGAGTTGTTCTTGTTCTCGTTCTTCTTCTTCGTTTTCCTTTTGTATTGTATGCATCTTTTTGTGGAGATGCTGAGAATTTCTCTCATCATGTTTCTTCCACAACATCCTACCTGTGTTCGTGGTATATTGTGGGTTTGACTAACATAGGTAAATGCCTGCATTTCACATTATTATTATCTGAAAGGTTTTTCTCTTTGGTACATGAACTGGTTAGATATTTAGATGTCTCCTATGGATTTACAAGCTTATCTATCCTTGATGATTGAGAATTAAATATGTGTCATAGAATTAGACTCATGCTTCCTACAATGGAAAATAGTTGCATTTGGAATCTAGGAATAAATGATTTTCTTGTTGTACTCCTATCACTTCTCCAGATAGAAGACAAAAAGAATCGCCAATTCTGTTCTCTATTTGTCATTCCTATCATCATATTGATGTTTTTCTTATTGGAAAATAAACATAATTTTCAACATACAATTCATACAAAAATCCATATCTAACTGTTATTCCTCTTTTTTTTAAAAAAAAAAAAAATCCTAATGTGGCTTCAGGTTGTTATGTCATTTCATGAGTGTGGTGACAATGTTGGCGATGATATACATATTCCACTCCCCTATTGGGTGACAGAAATTGGTCAAACAAATCCTGATATATATTTCACGGATAGAGAAGGAAGACGAAATACAGAATGCCTAACCTGGGGAATTGACAAAGAAAGGGTTTTGAAAGGCCGGACTGCTGTTGAGGTACTGCTACATAAAGACATAGTAAATATCCGTGAATTTATCAGGTCAGGTCTAAGATGAAAACTTGATGTAATCATTCCTTTCCTGTATTTTCCTGCCTAGATTGATTTTATGCATTAATTATTTTAACATGAAAGATATTATGCTCTCTTAAAAGTTTTCCATATTTATATAAACTTAGAGGCAATATCCTTATTCCACCCAGTAGTGTCTGTATAATACAGAACAATTTTCTTTTATAATTCCTGCACAAATTGCGGCAAAGGTTTTGATGGTTATTTTATCAAGAATTACCTGTGCCAGCTGATATTATCTTGTTCCTTACATGTATGGCTAGAAGTAATTTTGATGTTGAAGTATCTTGTTGCTTCGTAAAATAATTACAGGTTTACTTTGACTATATGAGAAACTTTCGGGTAGAATTTGATGAGTTTTTTGAAAATGGAGTAATCTCTGAGATTGAAGTTGGATTAGGTCCATGTGGAGAGTTACGGTATCCCTCCTATCCCGCAAAGCATGGATGGATTTATCCTGGTATAGGTGAATTCCAGGTATTTCTCAAGTAACTGGTAAATAATTGGCTTGCTTCATGATACAGAAACTTAATATTTGATAGTACTGATAGTCTGATACAGTGGTGACATCCCCAAATATTTAGTTGATAGTTCTTTTTGGTAGTTTATAGTTATAAGCTGTCTCACTGCAATCCTTTTTTTTTTTTTTGTCAATTTTTGTTACTATGTTGATATTGTTCTACAAATTGATACAAAACTTTTCAGCTCAGTGTTATGATAAGTACTTGATGAAGATTCTGAACAAAGCAGCAGGAGCGAGGGGACACTCATTTTGGGCTAGAGGTCCAGATAATGCTGGTTCTTATAATTCTGCGCCACATGAGACTGGGTTTTTCCGTGATGGAGGTGATTATGATAGCTACTATGGGAGGTTCTTTCTGAATTGGTATTCTCGAGTTTTGATTGAACATGGCGATCGTGTTCTTGCTCTGGCCAATTTAGCTTTTGAAGGCACATGTGTTTCTGCGAAGGTGGGTTATCTTCCTGTGGAGTCCTATTCTTTTTGTGAGAAATAAATTTCCTTTTTAATTGATCGTTGCAGTGAAGTGCTATTCCTTGTCATTTTCATGCTGAGGATTCGTTTCTGTATTTGCAATTAATGAGCAGGTCTCAGGTATTCACTGGTGGTACAAAACAGCTAGTCATGCTGCTGAATTAATTGCTGGGTTCTACAACCCTTCAAACCGTGACGGCTATGCTCCAATTGCAGCAATGCTGAGTAAGCATGGGGTTGGTCTCAACTTCACCTGTGTTGAAATGCGCACCTTGGATCAGCATGAGGATTTTCCAGAGGCATTGGCAGATCCTGAGGGATTAGTTTGGCAGGTAACAAATGCAGAAATATGAATTTTCTGTTTTGCTTTCCACTTTCCAGTGTAATAAGTGTTAATGATGATGAGAGAGGTTAAGAAAATGTCTCTACTAGTTGAATGTGGAGACAGTGCTACACAAAGGACTAGTATTAGAAACTTCAAAGGACTTATATTTGAAACTTCTTCACTGAAACTATGTGCGATTTGCATAAAAATTTCATGGATCAATGTCCTTGGAGTAGATTATCAATTTGAAAGATATTTCTGAGAAAGTTGGACTGTAATAAATCCAAATTTGGTCTGGTTCTTTTCCTTTGTTTAATCTGCAGGTGCTGAATGCTGCATGGGACGCTTGCATACCAGTTGCCAGTGAGAATGCTCTTCCTTGCTATGACAGAGAGGGTTATAACAAGATATTAGAAAATGCCAAGCCCCAACATGATCCAGATGGTAGGCACTTATCGGTTTTTACTTATCTCAGGCTCAGTCCCACATTAATGGAGAAGGATAATTTCGTGGAGTTTGACCGATTTGTCAAGAGAATGCATGGTAATCTCTATCTCTATCTCTCTCCCCTCCACCCCTATCTCTCCTTGTATTTGGTTTCTGGTGTAATTGATATGATAAAAATGATCTGTTGACATGCAATACTTTGTATGTATTGGGGATAGTATTACTATTTCCAATTTTGTGGCTAGCGAGTCAAAGTGAAACATCTCAAGTTGCAGATAATCTTGCATGATCATTATTGGAAGTATTGATCTCTCTGGACTAG
The DNA here is from genome assembly GCA_949630135.1 of Balakata baccata. NCBI lineage: Eukaryota > Viridiplantae > Streptophyta > Magnoliopsida > Malpighiales > Euphorbiaceae > Balakata > Balakata baccata. The sequence continues at coordinate 85,373 of CATIWF010116802.1, forward strand.
ATGTTAGCAATTGCTTATGGCACTTTTTTTAATCTTTCTACAACTCATGGATTGGTAAAACAAACAAATAAAGAATTGCAAGGGAGCACACTTTTTTTTTAAGACAATTTTGAAAACTTAAATTAAGTACATGCACGTTTTTGACTTGAAATTGATGAGTTAACACTTTTTGTTACGTGCAATTTCAGGGGAAGCAGTTAAAGAATTCAATCTAATCTGAGTGGAAGTCATCTTAAACCACCATGATGGAATGATGAAGTTTCAGTTTATGAGATAAAACATCCTGATGTGATAAGATATTGCTACACTTTGTTTGTGTTTGTCGATAAATGATAATAAAGTAGGACACTTTTCTATATTAAGTCAACTGTTCTGAATATGTACATCTGCAAATGCGCTTTTCTCATTTTTTTCTTGATGGATTGGAAAGAGGGAAAACAGGGAATAGGACGAGGTAGATACGATTGCTATTGCAGGAATCACAGAGTTTCCTGTCCTGATTTTGATCCGAACTTGGCTACATACATGTACACTTTGCATAATGAAGAAATAAAGACTAATCGAGGATAGCAAATTGGGAATGAGGTCCTCTGCTTCTCAGAGTAAGCTTGTGCAAGAGGTAAAAAGAGACATTTGCATCGTATTTTTGTTTCGATGCTTGGGCCTAACCCGAGGGATAACGTTTGTATGAGGTTCAAATGGACATTTTCTATTCTGTCTTTGCTCAAATCCAATTGCACAGTAATAACATCAACTAATGTAAATAAATTAATTAAATATATGTTAACTTCGTGATCAGACTAGTTTACATATTGAGTATGTCTAAAAAATTTTCCACCAATTCATATTGGAATTTGAAGTTGGAACTCCTAGTTTTTAAGGTTAATTTCATTTATAATCATTTAATTTTACTTTTGTTTGCAGTAAAATTATAAAATATCTTTTTAAAAAAATTACTAAACTATATTTTCGTTTTATTAAAGTCATTTCAAACCAATTTCCACTAATATGGTAGCTACTATATCAGATTTTCGGTGATATATTGACTGTCACATTAGATTTTCAGAGATATATTAGTTGTCCTGTTATATAGATTGAAAAAAAGCAATTTTAGTAAAATAAAAAAATAATTAATTGATTATTTTGGGATAAAATCTTTTTTTATAATTCTACTGTAATAAAATAAAATTTGAGTGGCTATAAATAAAATTAATTCCAAGTTTCAATACTCACATATATCTGAATTATTTGTTTTCGATGTCCATAAAATCATAAGCTTGTGAGTATTAAACAGAATAGTTATGTTCACTCATTTGCAAGCCTAGAAAGGCCTTAGCTCAGCAGCTATGATAAAGAGGCAGGTATCAAATCCAGGGCCTGCAGGCACACAAATTGCAGATACATTGAACGTGTATGCCTAATTGGTGCAGGGAAGTATTTTCCATTTTCCCAATTGGTAGGGACACGAAACGGTAAAGGGAACCGTTTAAGCACGAATCAAGGTCACATGGTCGTGGCCCTTTAAGATAAACTAACATCTCGTGTCCTGCCTAATCAAGCAGTGCCCTAAGCACGTGGTACGCGTGCTTCCTTCACACGTTTGGGGTGCTCTTCTTCGCTTAAAACGCTCAATGCACAACGCAACCACACGCCTCGTTCGTGCCAATCCGAAAACACACACGCAAACACGCTCGAGCCTCCGCACACACGTGAAGCTTCTGCCCTCGCACGCCGACACTCTCTCGCACGCTCACTCGCCGAACCCTCACCGTTCCCCGCCGGGAAAACCCTAAAATTTCTTGCCTTTTCGTTGTCTTCTTTGCTTCTTGAGCCTCCGGCGACCGGCCGTGTAAATCTCCCCTTCGCCTGTTTGTTTGTGCGGTGTTACAGCCAAGTTAGGGTTTTAACAAAGGGAAGATGGATCTGCTCTTTCTTATGGAGATGCAAAGTTAGCGAATTTGATTTAAAAAGGAGAACTGAAGTTCTACTTCTTCGAAAATGAAGTTTTTGTGTGAAGAGTAGCGGAGAAATTATGACCTAAGATGGCAAGCTGGATATGAGAGGTAACTATGAGTATTAGACATTAGTTTCACTGTTGTTGTTTCTGTAGAATAGTCTTTGACCTCAGATGTAAAGAGAGAATTTTTCCTCCCAAGTGCTAGTTTTCTTATGAGCTCAATGATTAGCTTGTAGTGGGAAATTAAGCTTTGTTTCCATTTTAGTTGGTAGATAAAGTAGGAGAATAGGCCATTGAAAAAAAAAAAAATTGAAGAGGAGAAGAGAATTTTTATTTTTTAAAGAATGATTGAGACTAGGGAGCATGAAAGTGAGACTTTGTGTCTTCATGGCTCATTATGCTGTTAATAATGTGTTGAGTTCTATTAGAAGTTCAATTTTGTTAGAACAGGAAACTTGAGCTTTTCTTTCCTTTGTCTTTTCCTTTTGTTGCCTCTTCGTCTACTTGGTTTAATGTCTTCCAGGGTATCTGAAGTTCCAATTATTTACAGGTAATTGTAGAATTAACGTGTTACAGAATTTCCTAGATCATGTTGATGCTTACTTCTGGAATCTTAACATTTCATCTATGTGCGTACTTGAATGGTAATGGTGGCATTTGTTTTAGAACAACTATTAAGTCTTAGTTGAGATAAGGAGTTTAGGAAGATAGATAGATAAATATATATGGCAACAGATATGCAAAAGTTGATAGGAACAAGTGAAGAAGATGATGAGGAAGAAATGGATATGGATGTTAAAGAGGAGGATGATGAAGATGAAAAAAGTGGCAGGAAGCACATTGCCACACAAGTGATGGTTGGGATTGATGGAGGGATGGCATCTAACAATATTAATAATCAGTTTATACATCATCAGCATATTCAAGAACAGGTGACTACTCCAGGAGGAGGGGGAGGAGTGAGGAGGAGCAGACCAGTTGAAGAAAAGGAGAGAACAAAGCTAAGAGAGCGACATCGGAGGGCAATCACTGCAAGGATTCTGGCAGGGTTAAGAAGGCATGGTAACTATAATCTTAGGGTTAGGGCTGATATCAATGACGTAATTGCCGCTTTGGCCAGGGAAGCTGGTTGGGTTGTTCTCCCAGATGGAACCACCTTTCCTTCAAGATCTCAGGTACTTGTCTTTCAACCGTAGAGCATTTTGTTTGATTGATTCATAGACTAAATGATATTGATAAAAATTCACATGAATTCTTTGTTGATGGTATATGAAGAGCTTGTTCCTATGATTACTTTTCAATCTTTCCCTTGATTCTCACTCCTATTGAAACGAAGATCATTTAAAATTGTTGCAGGGCTCAAGGCCTGGGGGTGGCACTTCTGCAGCAGCAACTTCATCATCTTCCCCTCTGGTGTCCCAACAGACTCCATCTGCTTCACTTAGGGGAGTCTCTCCCAGTTATCGGACCGCAGTTGAGCACAATTCATGTCGACTTAAAGGTGTTTTCAAGCCAAATTCACCTTATGATCTACCCACAACCACTCAGTCTCAGACTTCAGTTATGATGGGGGATGGTGGAGAACAAAATGCGAGTCATCCTCTCATTGGTGGAACCTTTGATACCATCAATGACAAGCAGGTATTCAGATGGAATTTATTAGAGACTGCAAGTACTATAGCATCCATCCTTAGGTGTTCTGAATGTTGTTCTGAGTTGAGTATGTATGAATCCATATTGAGATACAAAGAGCAGTAAATTGTGTGATTTCTTCTTCTGCTCTGTACACTTTTGTTTATGGTTGCATATTATACTTTAAGATAATTAATTGAGCTAGCTTTTACATGCTAAAATCATATTCAGGACACTGCCTTCTTGGTCAAAAAAAAGGAAAAAAAAAAAAATTGCTGTGCAGCACAAATTCATTCTCATAATTTTGTTCACTCTTTATTGAAGGTTGACCCTTCAGGTATTAATGGTTTATGTCTTATCTGTTTCAATTTTCTTATCTTTCTTTTTAGATATCTGCCACACCTCCGAAGCTATCAGAGCGAGATTTTGCTGGGACTCACTATGTACCGGTTTATGTGATACTGCCGGTGAGTTGATTTTATTCTCCATGGGTGTTGGAATTACCTATTTCAGTGTCTTGTATTTCTACTTATTGTTATCGCAACATATAGAGGGGCGAATTACTATTTTAATATTGTTATCATGCTCAGGTGTCATCCTTTTTTAGAAAGATATAATATTGTTATTGTTCTACTTGGTTATTTTCACAAAGCAACTTTAGCGCTAATGTGAGATATATGAATATTTTTCAAGGTTTTGTTTTATGTCATACTTCCTTGGTTGCAGTTGGGTGTCATAAATATGAAGTGTGAGCTGGCTGACCCTGATGGTGTATTGAAGCAGCTGAGGGTATTGAAATCTGCTAATGTTGATGGAGTCATGGTTTACTGCTGGTGGGGAATAGTAGAGGCACATGCTCCACAGGACTATAACTGGAATGGTTACAAGAGGCTATTTCAGATGGTGCATGAACTTAAACTCAAGTTACAGGTGAGTTTTATGTTAAAATTGTTTTGTTAATCCAGAGTAACTCTCATTCCTTTCCTTATCATCCACCTTCAGGACCCCTTTTATTCCTTGTGCCTATGAGTCTACGTGTGTGCCATCGCATCACAAATACATCTATGTGTAAATATTAGGATACAATGCCCTGATACGTTATTGAAATCCTAAAGGTGATATCAGAATTTACATTTATGTTGCTATGCACCTGCACATCAGATCTATCTTCATTGTCACACGATTATAACATTATTTACAAATAAGTTAAGGATTTCACTCGATGACAGTGATTGGAGACTTTCAAAGACATGAAATGGGAGAACTGTTATATATGCTTCTTTGATGACTTTGATTATCATCTGCCTGTAAATTTTACATCATAGTTTATCTCAAAAGTCAGGTTGTGGAATTCAGCTGCTTAGTTTAGTTTCATAAGGTCTTCATTGTAACTCGGGTCTTGTGGATGTGTGAATGTCCATACGGTTAACATTTTCCTTTCTATCAACGAAGATGATTGATGGAATTTAGGATTTCAATTGCAAATGCCTAGAGCTTATGTAATGGTTGCAAATGTTTTAGAGATGTTAATTTTAAAAGGTGCAATGGTGCTGCATTTATAATTTTAAGTAGATATATGTTGCTTCACTAAACATGCGACTACAACTGGTTCCTTACCGCAATATAAGCCCTTTTTTAATGTCTTATGAAGTTTCACACAGCATCTGATAACCAATTATTTATTTATTTATTATTAACATTGCTCCAGGTTGTAATGTCATTTCATGAATGTGGAGGCAATGTTGGTGATGACGTTTGCATCCCTCTGCCACATTGGGTTGCAGAAATTGGTCGAAGTAATCCTGACATATTTTTCACTGACAGAGAGGGAAGACGCAATCCAGAATGTCTGTCATGGGGAGTTGATAAGGAACGAGTGCTAAGAGGACGGACTGCTCTTGAGGTATTACATTCTATGAGGCATAGCATATCTTTAAGTCGGTGTGTACCTGCATGGTCAATTTTTATAGTGATTTACTGTCATGATAGTTGCAGCTACCCATGTTGCAAATTATACCTCTCTGGTAATGATTTAAATTTTTGTTCATGGAAAAAGTCAAATGTGCAGACAAGCTATGCTAATGAATGTTTTTGATGGACCTGCATTGGTTATGGCTAGCATTATGATTGTGTTAAAAAATCTAAGATCATTCTAAATGTTTGTAACTGCAGAACCTGAAATGTGCTTTAATTTGTAATGTTAGTTCTCTTTATTGTAATTGGGAAATTAATATGTAATAAATTTTTGAGATTATCAGATTTGATGTCTTATCTTCTTCTTGCACTAGTGTAGGTATACTTTGACTACATGAGAAGCTTCCGGGTAGAATTTGATGAATTCTTTATGGATGGTCTCATCTCCATGATTGAAGTTGGACTTGGTCCACGTGGGGAGCTACGGTACCCGTCTTGTCCTGTTAAACATGGTTGGAGATACCCTGGCATTGGTGAATTTCAGGTGTGCTAGTTTTCTTGTCTATCTTCAATGATCATTTAAGTTTCTGCTTCTCAAATTTTATTGGATAATTTATAAGTTGATTTCATTGCTTGTATTCATGTTTGTGTACACAATGGTGCAATGCTTTTGGAACATGAATTGCTTTTAGCTTTCTGTTACTCAACTCCTTGCCACCTTTCTGTTCATCTCCTCTAAATATGGAAGTTCTGTTATGGTCTTTTTGGTGTTCTAGAAAACTAAATTCCTTGAGAAATAACATATGTCCATATTTGTACAAAATTTATGTTTTCTCTTGGCACACATTTTAATTTTCAGTTTCAGAAAGTGAAATTAGAAATGAGACTTTTCCAGAGTATTTGAGATAGTCTTTATGTACATTGTATTGTTTACTCTTCATTTCTTTCATGTTCTTGTTCTGTAATTTAGCTTTTCTTTTTCAGAAAAAAAAATTGTGCCGACACGGTTTATGAAATCCTCCTTTTGCAGTGTTATGATCAGTATTTGCTAAAAAGCCTGAGGAAATCGGCAGAAGCTAGGGGACACCCATTTTGGGCTAGAGGACCAGAAAATGCTGGTATTTATAATACCCAGCCACATGAAACTGGTTTCTTCAGTGATGGAGGGGATTACGATGGCTACTATGGCAGGTTCTTCCTTAATTGGTATTCTCGGGTTTTAGTTGAACATGGTAATCAGGTGCTGGCTTTGGCAAAGTTAGCTTTCGATGGCACTCAAATTGCTGCAAAGGTGAGACAATGTTTGAAATTTTTTTAAGAGATGAAATTCTCTTTTAATTTTATTTTAAAATGAAAATTGCAATTTAGTGTTTTTTTTTTTTTAATACTTTGGTCCTAATTTTATGCTGAATTTGTTGAATTCGTTAAATGTTTTCCAATCTGATTTTTGTAACTTTGGAAACCAATTCCAATTTTTTCTTAAATTCTTAGTTATGGTTTCAATCGTTTGATCCAGTCTATTTGCTATATTATAATTGTTGAGCAGCTATCAGGTGTTCACTGGTGGTACAAGACAGCAAGTCATGCCGCAGAATTAACTTCTGGATTCTACAACTCAAGCAATCGTGATGGTTATGCTGCGATTGCCATAATGCTAAAGAAGCATGGAGCTGCTTTAAACTTCTATTCTGAGTTGCGGGTGTTAGACCAACAAGTGGACTTTGCAGATGCACTCTCAGATCCTGGTGGATTACTGTGGCAAGTAAGAAATATCCAGCTTATACATTATAATCTGAGAAATAAAATTTTCTCAAAGATTTTTATTTTTTTTTTCCAGTAAAATTTAGAGAAACATTGCCCAACATCTTTTGATAATCCACCCTCTGAATTGGCCTACTTTCAGGTTCTGAATGCTGCATGGGATGCTGACATACCAATTGTTAGTGAAAATGCCCTACCTTGCCATGATAGGATTGCGTATAACAAGCTTTTGGATAATGCTAAGCCCCCGAATAATCCAGATGGAAGGCATTTTTTGTCTTTCACATACCATAGGCTCAGCTCACTTCTCATGGAAGGACAAAACTTTATGGAATTTGAACGTTTTGTCAAAAGAATGCATGGTAAAGTACTATAGAATTCTTTTATTACTTTTAAAATTTTGCATGTGGGGAGTGCCCGTAAATTCATTCAATGAAGTGGTTTGACCATCATATAAGGGATCCTCCAATTGGAAAGATCCATCGATCTAATCATAAGTCTGAAAGAGGGGGATTAATTGCTGTTCGAAATATTACTTTTAAGGTGCAATGCTGCTCCTCCATGAGAAGATTAAGCAAATTCTATTGAGATGGATTTCTCTAGTGTCGTATTAGACCTGCATTAGGTTTTTGTTTCATAAACCGGAAGATCATTTCCCAGGGACAGCATTTCAAAGAAAATTCGTGCTTCGCCTTTTAGCTTAATTAGCTGAATAAAGTTTAATAGAATAGCAAGCATTATGACCCAGATTTAATTGCAGAGCTCTGCAATTGATGTGTTGGCATTTCACTGCAGGGGAAGCAGTTCTTGATCTCCAGGAATAGCAGCAGGAAGAAGCCCATCCAAATTGTGAATTATTTGTTCCCCACACAAAGCAGCTGGGGGTACCATGTTGCATAATACGTATAGTATTTAACTTGACTCGGTTCAACTCAAATCTAAAGGGTCAGGATCAACCTCTGTCCTCTCTCTCCGATTAGTTTAATTCAAGTAACACCCCTGTAAATGAAATCACAAACTTGCAGGAGCAAGGCTCCTAGATTCTAGTTTCTTGATATGCTTATGTAGTAACTTAGTTTAAATTGTTCAAGTGGTAAAAATATCTAATTGTTTATATACAATTCTAAAATTTTAGATCATCAATGAAAGCAAGAGTTTATGCTGTAGTAATAACCTTTTCTTTTCCTGTTCTGAATTTCTGCTCATAGAACAATATACCTTTATGAACTGTTACATGTTATATTTTCCGCTTGCAGGTTATGAGACTCGTTCATGGGCTAAATCAGTTTACATTCTATACGTACTGTGCAAATGGGCTGCTCTAATTTCTTTATCCTTTTCATCTCTTCTTTTCTAAGTTCTCTGCTTTTTAATTCTGAAATATTCAACTGTATTACTGTTGAATAAATGAAAGAATGATATTTGCAAGCTAAAATTACACAAGTGAAATGATTATGAGTCTAAGAGTGGCTTTTTGAGCACCATGTGACCAGACTCATCCACCTCAAAAAGACGGTCTATAAAGTTATCCCAACGTTCCCTAATTTTCCTAAAGGACAATAATGAAATACCTCCTCCACTAGAGTTGCCAGAAGTTTCTCCTCCCATTTCATGGAAAGTTCCATATGGAGAAGATGAGTGAGCTTGTGGGATGTCCAAAGCGACGGCCCTCTGAAGAGCTGCCTCATACTCCTCACTATGCTCTCGTGCAATCGACTCCTGCCGTTGCATCTGCTGATTTGCTGGAATCCCCATTATATGATCTTTCTCCATCATCAACTGAACATACAAAATTATGTATTTTAGTTCTGTTGTGAAAGGCAGAGTTCATTTTCTATGTTCAATTATCCAAATTAACTAGTTTAGTAGAAGTCCTGATATAACTTGAGTGCTATTATTAGTTCATTCTTTTATCGGTAAGAAATATACCTCCAAAGCCCTTTGAGACTCCCTCTCTATCCAGAGAATTGCATGGTCAGCAGTTGCATTACACGAAAGAACTATGTGCTCAAACCGCCCATCGACAGGGACTGCTGTTCTGACAACTGGGGGAAACCTTCCTATCCTGCAGACATAAAAAAAGAAGATAATCTGTGAATTACAGATGACGTTATATAAGTTCATTATTGTTAATTGAAAACCCAAGAAAATTTCAGATGTAATCATTATGTAAGCAAAAACGTAGGTTGTTACCAAGATGCGGCTCTTTGAGCCATGTTCAGTGTGTGCTTCTGCTGTTAATGCATCAACAGCTACCCAGCCACAACAAATATGTTGAAAACACAGAAGCCACATGGAAGACATGGGATCTAACTTTATGCAGAGTTGATGGAGAACTTGATTCTCAGTGGCTAATTTGCACCAACAGCAATTTAAGCATCAACTTTTGGGAATGGCTTTAGGGGTGGCAATTTGTGTTAACAGGTCGTATTCATGTCGTGTCTTGATGTACCCATAACACAATAAAAGTCAACACAACACGATAAGCTAATCGTGTCTAAAATTTGAACACGAACACGACCCACTTAATAACAGGTTAACACGACATGTTTAACATGATTAACCTATAAAATTAGTATAACACGATTTATTTAATGTGTATATAAATTATAACGTGTCGGGTTAAACGTGTCAACATGGCACAAATTATTAACGGATTAAATGTGTTTTTTTTTATTAGCAAGTCAACCCGAACACGACAAGATAATTTTCATGTTTTTATCGGGTTGACACGATTGTGCCATGAACACGATAAACTTTAACCCTAACCCACAAATATCGTGTTGGGTTCGCATCGTGTTATCGTATTGTGTTCATTATTGCCAGTTTGCCACCCTTAAATGGCTTGTGCCTTGTGAGGTTGTTTATGGCTTCATTATAACCTCTAAAGCTCACCGTGCGGACTTTCTGCCATCAATTCTAGGGAATTGAACACCCTACAGCATAATTTGGCCGTTTTTCAAACTTCTATATGGAGGAGAAATTATTATACAACCTATGAGGATTTTGTGCTTTCAAAGTGGATGCAACAGTATGAATCTCTAGTCCTCCATGTATATGAACCAATTGGCATGGTATGCCCTTCTAAGTATCATCTTACAGAATGAAGTTCACTTTCTCAGACCATGATTGGTGATCAATAATCTCTTCTGCTCATTGTCTTGCTATAACTAATACTCTTAGTAACAAGCAATTAACATGCTCTCTCCACATCATCGCAGGATTTTTACTTCAGTAAGTGACATAAAATAAGAAAGTGACCATTTCCTTGTAAAGTAAACATTTGATACCTAAACGGCTTTCTCTCAACAATATGATATAGCCGGCCAGGTGCGTAAAGCCGTCTTGGGTCTCTGAGCATCTTCTCTTCAAGAGTGCATGTATCCTTCAAGCACATTAGGCATAGAAGACAAGGCAAGCTGTTCAGAATAAAGAAAACCAGCTTACTGAGTGCTTTATCCAAACACTAGAGATTTCAATACTCAAGTAAAGATTGGTCAGTGCATGCGATGTGGCCATGCTCTTGCAGAGTTCTGACAACCAGTAAAATAAAACAATAGAAAAGCAATTCAAAGTTTTTACATCAAACCAGTCCCATAAACAACATCAATTTCCTCCTCATTTTTCTTTTGACATAGTACAAAATACTAAAAGCATGTGGATACCCAAAATCTCTCGCATTTCAAAATTGAAAAGAGCTCAACATTATACATGTCAGATTATGTGATGACGTGAAAGGATAGTGCAACTAACAATGAAAAAGGTGAGTAAGACATACTATCTTTTACCATAAAATTGATTTGAAAACATCTTCCAGAGCAGTGGTTGTCCGGGGTAAGAAATCATCCTGGTTCATTCAATAAGATTAGATCAGACGATAATATGACACTGCATGTTTATTGTTAAGGAATCTAATCTCATATACACTGGTTATTAAAACATTATGGACAAAGAAGGGTTCTTTGCTTGTTCCATGAAATTTAAAGCTTCGACACAAAATAAATAAATCAATTGTTAAAGATAATAGTTAGGCAAGTGAAAAATACAATCATGCTATCATGTTATAAATTCTTCCAGCCAACAAGTTCTTTACTTCTCGGAAGGCATTAAGAAGTAACTTGAACAAGCTTAGATAGCCTATAAAATTCTCTGACAAAGCTTCAATTTGCGCATTTCAATTAATAGGTAATAGATAACTGACTAAAGTTAGCTAATTTTCAAATATGAGAGGTTGTGCATTCATCGAATGCAAGCTTATAAATTTAAGATCAAAAGCCATGCAGCGAGCACTCCTAATAAGGTCTCTCACTGCTGTCAAATCAACAAAGGCATCAATATATTAAATATTGCCATTGACCAATTTGATCAACTATTGATCATAGCAATTCTTGATTTTGAACCGGAGCATGCACAAACAATACAAATGTATGAGCACGATGGAAAGTATGATTGTACCTGTAGCACAACAGAATTGATAATATCAGCATATCTCACAGCCAAGTTCAGTGACATGCACCTAGCAGGAGCTATGGCAAAGCATCTGATCCTCTTTCGGTTAATGTTCCCTAATCTATCCCTATTTTGAATAGCATACATCACCATCAATGCCACCACTCCTGCTCCTAAGGAATGTCCTGCAAATGTTAATTTATAATCTGGATTCATCTCAATTAAATCCCTCAAAATCTCACACTCAGTGTCAAAAACCCATTTTGCGGCCTTCAATAGTCCATTGTGGACATAACCACCATCAAACTTGGTCTGCCCCAGCTTATTGTCAAGCAAAACTGCATAGTCACTTTCCTTTGCCAGATTAAGTCCCCTAACAGCCAACACTATATCAGCATTATCATGATCAAGGTAAATCAAATAAGGAGTAACGCATCCCCCAGTTTCTTCATAATTTTTTCTCAAAATGATTGAATCAGGATTGATGCCATAACCACCTGGGGGAGCCCAAATTGGGTTGCAAATATCATCTTCATAGACGGCCATTATAATGCCGCAAATGCGAGGAACAGGCTCAAATTCTTCGGTTGTGGCTAGTCCCCAGTTCTCACTCTCATGGCCTGCATTGTACAAGAATTTTTTCCATATCCAACGAGCACACGCCAGGCAGTACACACATTCCAGGATTGGAAGGCCACATACGATTGACATAGAGGCCTATGATTCAAGCATGTTCACACGTATATGTCAAGAAACATGGCTAGAATGGGAAAACACAAATGGGGAAAAAAAATACACGAATGACTATTGGGATTGTAAAACTAGAATCTAAGAAAGACTGCCATAATCAATGAAAAAAATGGGACTTTAAACAACATAGGTCTTCAAAGTTCAAAATAAGATTCTAACGAAGTCCATGAGAAAATCGAACAAGTAAATAACCCAAATTTTCTAGTTGAAGAATCAGTGACCAGTACTAGAATACAAGTTTATGCGAAAAACACAGGGTTAAAGATATTAAAAACACTAGTTAAATTAAGGTTAAATTTTTGGAGTTAAAAAAAATGGAATTTCAAAGTAAAACATGAGTTGCAATCGACCCGAACAAACGTAAAACTGAGAGATTTGACACTGAAATGAGATTTTTGAAGCTAGAATGGAAAAGGGTCTAATACAAACCTCCAGATTTTAGCATAACCTATTCTAAAATTTTGACCTTTTTTTTTTCTTTCCTAAAACGTATTCCAGTAGTACTAGAAAACTCTGTACACCATCTAGACATAAGAATATGAAAGATATTGGGCAGATAATTGGGGTTGCAAAAGTTGTTGGATCTTCCTTTTTTTTAATAAAAGATGAATAATGTTTAAAACATGGGCACAGCACCAACTTAACAGATGAAATGAAAGAAAAAACGACAGGAACTTCACACAAAATAAGCGCAATTCACAAAGATGAATGAGGGAGGACGAGAGAGAGAGGCACAGGAAAGATTGAGAATGCCAGAGCAGAATACCTGCTAGTCAAACCCATTTCCCCTTCAGTGTTGGCCAACAGGAATCTACTCAATCTAATGCTTAGATTCCTTGGTCCTGTGTTTGATCGTTGTTGGCGCTCGTTTTCTCGTTGATCGTAGCCTACTATTGTTTATTATTGGAGAAGAGCCGCTTCGGACATTAAGGTATCAGGCCCAAACCCCTTTCCCCTGGGCCACAGTATTAAAGTAGAGGGCTCCAAAAGAGTTTTGAGATAAGTACACAGAGACGCCCTTTGATGGACCCTAGATTTTTTCTTTTCCAAAATTAACCCTTTAACAAACTGTGCGGCACCGGCGTGGAAAACTGTTTGAGTTAAAGTGAAACCGCCGCTTAACGTTCTAAATACGAAAAGTGTGTAAAAGACAATTTAATCCCAAAAGTAAATATTAATAAATACAAGTCATCCAAAACAACTGCTATATAATAACAATTATAAATGCTAATAAAAAAAATAATAAGAAAATTTCTGAGAATTATGGAAGCATTAACATTTTGAATAGTGATAACGATTATATAGATGCGAATAATAAAGTAATAAGGAATTTTCCGATAATCATAGAAGCATTAACATATCTATGCGAATTATATTCTCTATCTTTATGAATATGAATGAATTTTGCTATTATTGTTCAATAATAATGGTAGAAAAATCCCTGGCACAGAGTAAAAAAAAAAAAAGCTATGTTCAATATATAGATATTGATTAAACAATTCAAAAAATCCAATTAATTTTAATTTTAAGAAGTTCTTATAGGATGAGTGAAAAATTTTTAGTACAAAAAATGAAAATTTGTTTTCATCTCCATTAATACAATTATGTTCGTTAAAGTTAATTATTTTGTGTAAACCATAAGCAAAAACAGAGAAATAATACCTTGATTTTGCAGAAACATTAATTTAGTATCATATCAATAGTATATTCTTTTGCATTTTTAACTGTTAGATATTAGTTACAGTGTGTAGGTTATATTAGATTACATTTATAGTATATGATACTATAATTTGCTCAATTTGCACTATAATTTGTGCCGCACCAACCATGTTATATATATGTTATATGCATGTGATATCAGTATTCTATGATACTGCACAAATATAATTTATTATGCAATGAAAAATGAACATAAATATGTGTTTTAATTATGGATTGATTCGATGACGAGGAATATATTGTTTCTTAAGATATAATATATTTACATATCAATGGAGAGAATCCGAAAAAAAATAACGAAATGCATTGCTCTTGCATTGAATTTTTAACTGCTATATATTAGCGATGATGTTTGTAGGTTATATTTCTTATATATAATACTAAATCATGCACTACAGTTAGATTCTGACACACCGACCACATTATATGTATATTATATGATATTAAATAGTACAAAATATGTGATTTATTTAAGAACAAGGCAGTTCCTTATAAGATGGATTGGAAAAAACATTGCTCTCTCATTTACAATTTGGATTTCCCACATTTGCTGGTTATGTATGTAAGAACAATCCAAGTAGTAAATCATATTTCTATTTAACCATGTAGTGAATGAGATCAACAAAATCAGTGAAGTTGAAATTGGTGGTCATAAACTTCAAGTAAGGAAATAACAATAATCCACAAGCACCAGTAACAGCAATCAAGATCACAACATCAATAACAGCTGATCCAGATCTAGCATAGATGCGTATACTAGAACAATTCCCTGATTTCGAATACAGCTCATTGGAATTCACAGAATTTGCCACGAATGTTGCTGATTGGTCAACAGAGTTACATATCGAGATTGAGCCATGGATATATACCATTTCAAATCCAAACCCATAAAAATTCAATCTTCAAAAAGAAACCCTAATTCGCGAATGGTTTGTGTTGGACGAAGCCGTCTCAAAAAATTGAATCTTACAATAAACCCTAAAAAACAAAAGTAAATTTTTTGAAGAATGAGATGAATATGACCAACGTACTATGTTTAGAAAAAATATTTTTAGAAAAAAATTTTATATTTTTAATATTTTTGAATTTTGAAAACTGTTTTTAATAGAAGCAGATAAATAGATATTTTCTTTAGAAGCAGATTTAAAAAAAAATTTAAAAAATCAATTAATTAAATAAAAAAAATTTAAAATTTGCTTTTACAACTTTTCACTGGCAATTCCTAACGCCTCCTAATATTGTGTTCCAAATTTGAATGGATTAGATACTGTTTGCATAATTTGAACGATAACGGTACAATAGGAATAGTAGAACTTAGACAGAGCCTCTTGGTTACAAATGAATCACAACGTCAATTTTTTTTTTCTTTTTTTCAAAATAATCTCACAAGTCCAGCCACAACCAAATAAGAAAAATTCAAAAAGACATTCTTACCCTCAAAGATATAAAATGTATAAATCGTTGTATACTAGTATGTACAGTACCAATTACAAACACCATAGATATTTAACAAATTACCAGTCGAATTGAATATCTAATTTTTTTAATTTGTGAAGGACTAATAATTTAAAATTTCTATTGTTGAATGCCTCCACGTCAACGTTAGCTATATTTGAAAATTGATACGATACAGTAATACTAAAGCTAAATTCGTTTATAAAATAAAGTTTATATAATTTTGTTGTACTTTTATCTAATTTCAATTATTATTTTTTATAATTTTTAGTAAAAACTAATTTTTTATATAAATTATATTTTTATTAAAATATGTCTTTTAGATATTTAATACATAAAATATTATGTATATTTTATTTGTAATTTTATATTGATTAAAATTATATTTTCTATTATTTTTATATTATATATTATCTATTACAATACATTAAGACTCATCGCATTTATACTGTTCATTTGATAGTGCTTTTACAAAAAAAAAAAATTCCCTCTATAAAATGGCACCGTTCCACCTATGATGAAAAACAACTACCCCAATCCTATCACATTTGCTTCACACGCTCTCTCTTTTGTGCTATCTTTATATAATACTAATAAGTAACTATTGCGTTGCGCCAGGCATAAAAAAAATTATACAATTCATATATAACATCTAATATGAAAAAGCATGAGTAACAATAAAGATAATACAATTTTATACGAAAATATAATTTTTTTTTAAAAAAAGAAAAAAATTGTAGATAATATAACATTTATTCGGTTCATTGTTATGTTATAAAATAATTTCTTATCAATTCAGGATATGAAAAAATGCATTTCTAGTTTGATTTGAGTAGAAAATGGATGGAGTTTAATTCTTAAAGATGTATATTACTTTAAAGGTTAAATTATAATGATCTTTTATACAATTATTAATAATAGTCGGTTATTCAAAAATACTTCAGTTATTGCATCATATTTGTTCACTTTAATTTTTAAAGACGACTTTTGTATTGAGAATATGCTTTACACCTTCATTTCATAGATAGATCAAAATAACTAGCCTAGTAAGTAAATTTTATGTCCCGTGTGTAACATTAAAAATAAAGATAACACTCAATACTCAATTTAGAGATTTAGCTCTATCATGTTTTTTCACTGTTTTTCTGTTAAAGTCCAATTATATTATTTTTTTTAATTCTCTTTTTTTCTTTTTTTTTTTTTGTCTTTTTATTATTGTCATTTTAAAATTCTATTTGAAATATACTCCTAAATAATACATATAAAAGAAAGTAGGCAAAGTATAAAAAGGGTGGCCAAGCTTTGATAGTTATATGTTCCTCGGAGAGCAACATCCCCTAATCCTGGAAATATTTCCTGTTTTGTTCCATAATTAACTCATTATTATTTTACTAATCATATAGTAATACTTTTACTCTTATTGTGAAATTCTAATTTACTTTCTACAGAATATTACAAATATTTGTTATTGTCCAAAAAAAAAAAAATTGTCTTTCCACATATATAGTATATTTTTATATTTTTTTTAGAGATAAATTTTTAATAAATTTAAAAATATTAAAAGTTAAGTGTATATTATTTTTATAGAGGGAGAAGTTAATACAAAAATATTTAGAAATTATAAAAAATAATAATCATGTAATTATTAAAATCTTTTGGATCTAATAATAAATATGGAGAGGTAAAGAGAGAAAGAGTATTACACATAAAAAGCTATACTAAGTGACTGAAAAATGGATACATCAGTAATATTTTTAACTACATAATTAAAAAAAAAAAAGAAAAAAAACTAAATAGTTGTGAGTCCTACATGTGGAAGCCGTGAGAAGATAGAATTGCATAAATAAAAAATGGGGTCCGTCGTATAAAGACATAAATATCTCTTTATTTTTATATATAAAACAAAAAATAAAGAATATTTTAATGAGGGTAAAATTGTAATGTCACAAAAAGCAAGGTGTGTCATTTTTTTATTTGAACAAAACTTATGCGGATGCATGTTTTTTTAAAATATGATATTAAAATCAAAATTTACAGTTGTAGAATAGAATAAAATATGATTAATTAAAATAAAAAAACAAATATAGTAATTAAATAATCTTACAGCAATCAGATTTTGTAGCTTTGGGAAGAGAAAAGAAAAGAAGGATATCTGTAGTTACAATTGATTCAACACTGCTCATATCAAAATTACTGTTTATTTAGGCTATTTTAGATTAAAATTTAGGCTGCTTTAGTTTAAAAGATAGGGATTGGCCGTATACAAAACGATAACAGAG
Organism: Balakata baccata; assembly: GCA_949630135.1. Classification (NCBI taxonomy): domain Eukaryota; kingdom Viridiplantae; phylum Streptophyta; class Magnoliopsida; order Malpighiales; family Euphorbiaceae; genus Balakata; species Balakata baccata. Next base: position 103,289 of record CATIWF010116802.1, read on the forward strand.
TGTATGGAGAATGCAACAATGTCATTTTTTTTTATGGGTTACACAGATAATATTTTAGGAAGTTCAAAATTTACAGTACAGTAATAAACATTGAATCTCATCCAGCTTTAATGTATAGATAGATGTATTATTAATAAATAAAAAATTAATACACGTGTAAAACATTTTGGAAATAGATTGTCTACTCTTGACCGCGAAACATGGATGGAGGTCTGAAATGAGCCGACGTGGCATTATTTTTAGAAAAAATTTCAAAAATACCTACAATTATAATTTATTTACAAAAATAAATACAATATTCTTTTTTTTAATTGAAACTCTTTTTAATTTTACGGAAATCTTTTTTAAAACTGTTTTATCCTTGTTCTTCTCCAATTACTATCGGTATTCATTTGAGTTCTTCTCCAATTATTATTACTTTTAATAGCTAGAATGATGAATTAATTAATTCTTTTTTTTAAATTTGTTAGAAAAACAAAATACAAGAAAATAGAGTAAGAGAATTGTTAATTCAATATTCAAAATATAGTAGAAAATGGAAAACCAATCTGAGGCCTGTGTAGCACACAATTTCCTTAAGACAAATTCGCCTCCTATACGGGTGTTTAGGATAACCGGCGTTTGTCTCTCAGGATACAACAGATTCAAGTAGTTGTTGAACACACAACACCTACTTACATCAAACTTTGCTTTGCCACAACCTCTATCACTTTAGAAGAAGAAGGAGAAGAAAAAAAAAACAATCAAAGTATGATTTCTTGAACAACTTGAAAATTCAAGCATAAACCATCTATTTATACTAGATGGAGGAGACAATGGATTAATTATGATTAATTTCCTTTAAAAGCTGTCAATAATGCATTTGTAACTCTCAAATAATGGTGAAATTAATCTTTGAAATATCAGAAATTGACATTCCAAAAGACATGAAGCTCAAAGGTTCATTCTGGAACAGAATCCACACGGGCGTGTGGATCCACACGACCGTATGGATCTACCTTATACTCCTGCAGGCACAAACAACACGAAACATGGATGAAGGTCTGAAATGCACCGACGTGGCATTATTTTTAGAAAAAATTTCAAAAATAGCCACAATTATAATTTATTTACAAAAATAAATGTAATATTCATTTTTTTTTTAATCGAAACTCTTTTTAATTTTACGGAAATCTTTTTTAAAACTGTTTTGTGCTTGTTCTTCTCCAATTACTATCGGTATTCATTTGAGTTCTTCTCCAATTATTATTACTTTTAATAGCTAGAATGATGAATTAATTAATTTTTTTTAAATTATCAATATATTTTCAAAATATTTCTAATATATATTGAATCGAGATGTATTCACGATATTCCTAAAAATACTGAATTAATGTATATTCAAGACATACCATAGATATTAAATATATATATTTTTGGTATAATTTGGAATAACTTTTTAAGTTTAGTATTAATTTAATATTTTTAAGGTACTATTAGTATTTTTGAAAATTTTTTTTTTCAATGAAAGCAATATTATAATATTTTAGAAATTTTTTAATGTTTTTGAAAAATTCACTTGTTTTTATTACTTCTGTCTTATAAATTGACCGAAACGCCTACGTTTTATAGACCCGGGAGGGAACCTTGTTGGTTTACCCAACTGTGATCCCCCGAACCGAATTTTCTCCTTTAAATTGTACCATCCACCTAAACTCTGAACTCTAAACCCTAGGGCTCTTTCGGCCGCAGCTTCTTGCTGTTGAAGGTGCTGTGATGTGTTTTCTAAACCCTCAGAAGGATCATTTTGTTTCTGATGATTTTAGCTGATCTGTTATTGTACTGACTTTTATATTCTGTATCGCAGTTTTTCTCGAAGATTTTCCAAGAAAGTCTTCTCCGAGCATTTTGGTAAGTCAGCCGCTGGAATTTTGTTGCTTGAAACTTTGTTCTGCTCACTGTAGTCAAATTTATTTCTTCGTAATCAGTTTCTAAATTTTACCTACACCGCTAGTCGCTAGATCCTCTCGATTACTAGGTAGTTTGTTTGAAGGAGTGAACTTATTTCTCTACGTCGATGAATTGGAATAGGACTTCTTCTATTTTGTTCTAAGGATTTGAATAAAATGCCCTTCTCATTATTGCTAAATGTCTGCATTTGAGATGTTCTATATCCATTTATAACGTATCTATTTTTTTTTCAGCATTATAGGTTGTAGCTTTAATCTTATTTCATTGTAAAGGGTTTAGTGAGATTTCACATTTTGGGGAAAAAATGTGAGATTTCAAATTTTGTAAGTTATTTGTCATCATTTAGGGATTATAATTAACATCCAACTAATTGTTTGTTTTTCAAAACATGTTTTCTCCACCAGACAACATATCATTCCTCTTGTTTGATTTAAATTTGTTGTTTTATTTCTTTTCATTATTTTATGTGTCTGCACTTAATATTGGTACTAGTCAAACAACTTTAATAGGGTAATTAGGCATTTGAAGTAAATGCGTAGGCATGTCCGGTAATTCTTGATGTCTGGGATGAATTTTGTAAGAGGTAACAATTGGATAAGGTTAAGGCAGCGTTTGTATTTACCATATCATTTTGATCATGACACGGTAAACTTGAGCTGATTTTTAGTACAAATTGACCTATTAAATGGGACTCATCATATGGCAGTTTTCTATCTTAATCAATGTAGTTCAAATAACATGTAATCATTTTGGAATGCATCTTACAATTTTACTTGTAAAAATTGTTATTTCTCCTGTTACATGTCAATTTAGAACTATATGAAATTAAGACCCACCTTATGATGGGTCTCATTTAGTAGATCAAGTATGTTCAAAATCAGCTTGATTAGAAAATTGTAGTTTTAGATGTTATATGTACTCTGTTTCATACAAATCACATCAATTTTTTCTGATGCTGACTTGTAATGAAACATTTTTTAAGGGGTAGGATTGTTCAAAATTATGTTCTCCAGTAACTGAATCCTTATGTTTGTCTTGATATTTGCTCTGTGGTACTGTTAGGTTTTTGGCATGATAAGGTATATATCTGCTGGTCTGGTCGAGCATGTTGTCATCTTGAAGTGCTGCCAATTACTTTTCAAATTTAATATTTGTTGGAGTTGCTCTGTAGCATTTCAATGTCTATAACATTAAATGTTTTTTATTTCCCTGCCTTGCTTAAGAAATTAATAATCTTTTATAAGTTAAGTTTTAATGTTTTTGTGCATATTCGAATGAATTGTTTTTGACTGAAATATTGTTTCTGCTACTGATTTTTAAGGTAATGGCCCCAAAACAGCCTAATACTGGCCTTTTTGTGGGTCTTAACAAAGGACATATAGTGACAAAGAAGGAGTTGGCTCCACGTCCTTCGGACAGAAAGGGGGTGAGTTATCAATATGGTGCATGCATTGAGGTTGATTTGCTTCTTTTGGGTGTTAACTTAACCTTTCTTTTCTTAATCTATTCAACTTTTTATCTAGAGAACCAGCAAGAGAGTAAGTTTCGTGAGGAGTCTCATCAGGGAGGTGGCTGGTTTTGCTCCATATGAGAAGAGAATCACTGAGCTCCTGAAGGTTGGAAAAGACAAGCGTGCACTTAAGGTTGCAAAGAGAAAGCTTGGTACTCATAAGCGGGCAAAGAAGAAGCGTGAGGAGATGTCTGCTGTTCTTCGGAAGATGAGGTTAGTTGCTGCTATAAATGCCTGTTAACTCATGACAGTTGTTTATTTGTTCTGTTGAGATTTTATTTAGTAGAGAATGCAATTTGATGGCAAAATTTTCTAATGTCTTTACTTTTCCATTTTTTAATTTTATTGAGTGTAACATGCTATTGTTCTTTTTTCTAATGTTCAGAGCTGGTGGAGGTGGAGAGAAAAAGAAATGAGCACTTCAATTTTCTGCCGTTTTGTAGTTTCAGTTCAGCTTATTGGTGATTGGTGCTGCCTGTTATTTGACAATTTTGTTCAATTTTGGATTTAAACCAAAATTTGCTTATAGAGTTAAATTAACTAGTGACTTTTCTTAATTCAGTATTTTTGAATACCCCTTGAATTTTAATGGTAAGCTTTTTATGGACTTAATGCTGGCTACTGATACTGTATAATGCTGCCTCATTGAAATGTTTATACCATCCCCTTTTTCTCATGCTGTGCCAGTGCCATATTCCTGTTTGCTATGATGAAATCCTTGAACTTAATGATTCGGGATTCTCAGAATCTGATTATCTTGGAATGCAAAGGATTTCTGAGCAGAGTTTTTCGTCTGCATTCAGCGTTCTAACATCTCCTGTACACGCCTCTGCTTCTTGGAATTACATTTTCTCCTTTTTAGTTTTGAACAATTGTTGTTATTATTATTATTATTATTCCCCTACTCATTGAAATCACATATTCGGTGTGATTCGAATTAACTGTCGTATGGCCTTAATGGGAATGAAATTAAGGCGAGTGGTTGTGTTCTTTGTCAAATTGTCAATGTATTGATGGGAGGACGTGTAGATGATTGCGAGCTGAAAATGTAGTTTATGAGATTGGTGATTGAGAGAAAGTGGCCTTGCCTCCTACAATGGGTTGTTCCCGGCCTTTGGAATTGTATGAAAAACAAAGAAATTGTCAAACTCCTTAATTAAAAATACAAAGACAATTTAGTCAAATATGAGTAATTTCTTTCAAAATATTAAATCGAGCTTGTTTTATTATTTCCTTAATATTTGCATATTTAATTTGAAAGATAGTTAAAATTACATGATAGAAATATAAGAATGCACGAAAACAAAAATTTTGTTTTCAGATTTAACATTGTACTTAGTGAAAAATATGCATAAATTGAACATTTTCGGAGTTGAAGCAACCTAAAGTTCTGTAAAGAGTAATATAAGCAATTAATTGGTTTTTTTTTTTTTTTTTTCTGGGTCTGAAGGATAATTGTTTTCTCTTTAATTTTATGAAAATTAAGAACTTTTAAACGTACGAGAACATTATATGGCCGATTAAAATGTTGTTATTATTTTTTTTTTTTGGGGTACAAATTAAGTTGTTATTTTATCAAACTAAATGCATTTCTTACCGGTGGTCAAATGAAACCTGAAAAACGTGTGGCAAAAGTCAAAGCACGCACAATAAATCTTCAACTGTTTGTTTTGTATTTTTTCTTTCTTTCTTTAAATGCACACAGGCAAACACATGCACTCAGTGTCGGATGATCGTCAGCTACAGTTATCCGGTCATGCCCTTGCTGGTGTATTTCATATATTTCAATTATATAACAGGAATCAAATATTATTATTAATATTATTTGTAATATAAAAATAAGTTTTTATTTTAATATAAAAATATAGTTTTTTTATATTTAACTGTTAGTCTCTCTAATATAAGTGTGATATGAAATATAATATCAAATGAATTTTAATAAAAATAAAATTAGTTATAAAATTTATATCACATAAATTTTAATTTTATTGATTAAGTATTACAATTAATTTTATTTTTATTAAAATTTATCCGGATATTTTATGTTATATTTTTAATAAAGAAACTAAGAGATATTTGAAGTGCTGTTAATTGTTCAAAAAAGCTGGTTTTAAATTTTTTTAATTTAATTAACTAATTTTTTTAAGTTTTTATGAATTGTTTTTTAAATCTGTTTTTGAAAAAAAAATATTTTTATCCATATTTACCAAAGTTTTCAATATTCTAAAAAATTAAAAATATAAATTATTTTTCTAAAAATTATTTTTTTCTAATAAAATATTAAACAATTTCTAATAAGGGAAGAAAAATATACTATTTAATCATAAAATTAAAATATTTTTATATTATAAATAATTTTTTAATATATTGAGTTATTACTGTCTATATAATTAGAATATATTTTTTTTACTACAAATAATTTTGTTTTTCGTGCACTGAACCAATTATCCAGTTATCCCCGTCATTCATCCGCTATGGACCCCGAATCAGGTCAGTTTGTTAAACATTCTGATCAAATCCTTTTTATAATTTTCTTTTCTGTTTCTTCATAGGAGAGATTCGGGGTTTATTTATTTATTTTGGGTTATTGGATTTTTTCATTTGATTTTGCAGTGATCGAGTTTTTGGGTGGCGTTCCTTTGCTACAGAGGCTTCCCAGCTCTTCTCTCAAGAAGATTGCTGAACTCGTTGTTGTTAAACACTATGGTAGTTCCGAGTTTTTATTATTTTTCCCAATTTTGTTGTTTTTAATCGAATTTTATTTCATTCGATTTATTTATTTGTTTAAATGTTTTACTGTTGCAGAGAAAGGGGAGTATGTTGTTCGTGAGGGAGAGATTGCGGAAGGAATCTATTTCGTGTGGGAGGGAGAGGTTACTTTTGCATTTTCTTTTTTTCTTGCTTTTGTTCGATTCATTGTGAATATAAATCTCCCCTTAATTGTGTCGATATTTTGATTCGTGATTCATAGGCTGAAGTATCTGGATCTATTCATGCCGAGGAAGACACTCGCCCTGAATTCCAATTAAAACGCTATGATTACTTTGGTGATGGTGAGAGGCTGATTTGGCCAAATTTTTCTTTTTATCTGTGGCCATTTGGTGTTTTCCGTTTCTTGGTTACAGTATAATTCACTCTGCATGTAATTATATGTAACTTTCTGAGGATGAGTCAATTTGTTTGAAAGAACTGAACTTCTTTTGCAGGTGTAATTGCTACTGTTCAGCACGCAGATGTTATTGCTTTGACTAAGGTTGTTGCATTTTTTCTTTTTGCATTTTTTCAAATGCTCTCTTGTTAATCTCAAAATGGGATTTAAATAATCACTCATTGTAATCATTTGGTTTATCATATGTTGGACAGCTGACCTGCTTGGTGCTGCCCCATGATCATTGCACTTTACTTCGGCCAAAATCCATGTGGAGTGCTGATAAAACTCCAGACTCATGCTCCCTTGTGGAGAGTATATTGCACTTGGAGCCAATTGAAGTTTGTTTATTCTCCCTTTTTTTTTCCCATCAGTTTTAGATTATAAATTTTATGCTTCTTGGTCGAGAGTTTGTAGATGGATTGTGTTTGCTTGATAGCAAAAGCTAGTTTGATGTTTATATGCCTAAATATGCTTCTGTGTCCCAGTGCTCAGCATTCCCTAGATGTCTATTTTAAGGAAATTATTTTTCTTTTCAGTGTGTTGGAGCATGACAATCTATTCTACTTCAAAAAGATTATGAAGCTTTGGAACTGTATTAAATTTATTATGATTTCTGGATCATTGAAATGAAAGTTCTTTTTCCTTTCTTCTCCTATGCTCTACAGCCATCTCCCAATAAATCTTGAAATTATTTTATTTCAATATATCTACTTGTTGTTTTTTCTTCCTATAATTTGTGCTTTTAGTGGTCTTTAGTTGAAGGCCTTTTCTTGCACATAGCTCACATTCATTGTTTTTTGTTTGAAGGTGAATTTATTCCAGGGAATCACCCTGCCAGATGCCCCAAAATTTGGGAAGGTTTTTGGAGGACAGTTTGCTGGGCAGGTCTAATTCCGCTTCTCTCTATCTTTCCCTTTCACAATATAATTTAACCTTGTTGCACAATGAACCGGGGCAATAGATTTTGGCATGTTAGGGCCCCTTATAGAGATAGAATGGGTTCATCTATTCTACTGGCATACAAATGTCAAAATATGCTTCCTGGCATGCTGTTTTCTAAATATTTTCAGAGCAGTAGTCTGGTGTTGTTCAAATTTTGTGTCTGAAAAGGCTTTTCAAACTTGAACTTTGCTTTTGGTATGGTATGCTTTGTCTCAACATTGCTACTATGGGATTTATTGGGCTAAATCCCTTCCCAAGAGACAAAAACTGTTCTAAGAAGTGGAATTGTTGACTGGACATTAAATGAATTTGGTAGCATTGGATTGAGATTTTATTAAGTTTAGGTCAATTAACCCATATGTATTCGTGCAAAATTTATTGCTCTGAATTTTGTTTCAATAATAAACTTATCTTTTCCCGTTTTTCCATTTTTATAGGAGCAAAATCTTTGTAAACATTTGTCTTTGTGTTTCCTCATCTTTGGGTACATGTAAAGTATTTCCTTCTTTTAATATTTGACAGTAGAAGATAGCTTGTTCTCACTTCTTTCCACTGTGTAATGTTATGTGCAGGCGCTGGCTGCAGCTTCAAAAACAGTTGATTGCCTTAAAATTGTTCATAGCTTGCATGCTTATTTTCTTCTTGTTGGGGATTTCAACAGTGAGTGCCTACATTGCAGATAACCTTTTGCATATTGCGCAGCTGTGGACAATAATTAATTTCAATCGGATTTTTGGTAACCCATGGATTCAAATTCAGCAATCTGTGTCTGTGTTATATACTGTAACCCAAAAATTAATTTTTTTTCTTTTTTCAAAATTCAAATTAATAGGCTGTAGCAGATTCACTAGCTATGTTGAGTTCTTTGATGCGTCTTGGTTTGTAGGGAACTCTAGCCATTTAGTGTACTCAGGATACACATGAATATTCAGCACACACAAGTACCCATGGCATTAGATTGTGACTTGGCCCCATACCTGGGTTTCTCTCCCGGGACAATTGCTACCATACCTTGACAATTGCTACCACACCTTGGTTTTGATCTATTACTGAACCTGTGTTACGAATACTTCATCAAGAATAAGGTTTTTAGTTGGAATCAATATACTGTATTCAGTGTATAATAGAAAGTAATCTTATACATGGTGTATGTATATTTCTGCAGTGCCAATTTTATATGAAGTTCACCGAGTACGTGATGGGAAAAGTTTTGCCACCCGAAGAGTAAATGCAATACAAAAAGGGAATGTTATATTCACATTGACTGCTTCATTTCAGGTGATGCAATTTTCCATTCTTTTTGCATATAACTAGGGCAGCCCAGGAAAAATTTCCAAGGAGCTTTGTAATATCATCCAAATTTTGTACTTATTATTTGGAGGAATTTAATTTCAGCACTGGAGAATCTTCATTTGCTTTTGAAAACAAATTAGCATATTGGGCCTTTCAGCAAGACCTATGCTAATTTGATTTTATATCTATTAATGTCAAGTTCATCTGGGTGCAATGCAACAGTATTTGTTGGCTGTATATTTTCTGATTAAGCTAGCAACTCTCCCTTCCAAGATTTGTTTATTCAAATTCTTTAGCTTTTATAAATTGTGATGGTCTTTATCTGTATGTTCTGAAGGCATTAGCTGTAGGAATTACTCTATCTATTGTCTAATTATGAATTTAAGATGAGTTATAGCCTAGTCAGTTGTCATATATGTTTTTTTGGGAAAAATAAACCAAATAATCTGCCCTTTTTAAATATTTGCTGGTGTGGAGGCATTTTATGATTTCTTACAATACATCATCTCAAGGATGTCTGTATTTTATGTTATTTCTACAGAAAGAACAAGATGGCTTTGAGCACCAAGAAGTAAAAATGCCAAGTGTTCCAGAACCAGAGATGGTCAGTGGAAATTGCTTACATTTCTTTATCTAATCAAAGCCCATTGCTATGACAAATATTGAACACTGGTCTATTGCAGCTTCTGTCAATGGAGGAGCTGCGTGAGAAACGTCTCACTGATCCCCGTCTTCCAAGGTATGATTCTTTGAAATATGTTTAGCTCTCTCCGCTTTTGTATTTAACTGTTTTTCATTTGATTAATAAGTATGTTTTATGTTTTACTTCATCCTACCATCATGGTTCGAGTAATTACTTATGAATTTGTATTTGAATTAAAGTTGAAGCTGCATTGGCTGTTTCAGGACCTACCGGAACAAGGTAGCCTCACAAAATTTTGTCCCTTGGCCTATAGAGATAAGATTTTGTGATCCAAACACTAACACCAATCAGACAAAATCTCCCCCAAGGTAGGAGAATGTTAGTATAATGCTTGTTTTATCTTCAATAACAACCTGCATATTGACATTAATGGAATATAAACCTTTGTTTATTTCTTTGATGCCCGTTTTATAAAATTTTATCAAAGCTTGAAGTACTGGTTTAGAGCGAGAGGAAAACTTTCAGATGACCAGGCTTTGCATAGGTATGTGACTTCTTAAAATTTGAATTGATTTTGATGAGGACCTAGTTCCTAACTGTTTTGGACTGACTCATGTCTTTTCCTACCAATTCACTTTTCTTTAAGCAATAGTATCTGGCCTTTTGGTTTCTTTAGCTTGCTATATGAATTGGGCCTTGCTATTTTTTAAATGCTCTATCTGCATTTTAGTGAAGGCTGATAAAATGCTAAATGTGATGAATGGTTCCTTTTATGTGTGTGGCGGTGGGGTACATGTGTATTTCTGCATCAATTTCCATGAATGGTCAAAACTGACAATGTTTTCAATCATTGAAAACTCACAAGAAAAATGGCATGACAATGGTGATGGCCATAACATAATTGCTGTGTTATTAATTGTGTTAATATGGTGGATATGGTGGAATTTTATAAACATTCATAGATTCTTAGCATTATTGAATGGTCTTGGCAGATGTGTAGTAGCATATGCTTCAGATCTTACATTTCTTCAAGTGAGCCTGAATCCACACCGTGCTAAGGGTTTGAAGACATCTGCCGTTAGTCTGGACCACTCGTAAGTATCTTCATCCTATTGAAAGTATAATAATTGATTCTGTAGTTCACAACAATGTGCAAAAAATGCAGTAGTTGAGGGAGATGTTTATAAATATCACCTGCATAGATGAACATGATGGTTGAACTATGGATTTTTCCCTATCAATTAAATACTGCATTGACTACCTGTGGTTTATACCACCAAAAAAAAAACTGCATCGGCCGTAACAACATAGTTACTTCCCCTTCCCCTGTTTGATTTATATATAATTTGAAAGTCCAATAACTAGCTGGTTTTGAGATGGATATTTTCCTGTTAAGTTGGTTATCAATTCTTCTTGTGAAGCACAAATATAATGTTGGGCTTCAATAACATGCACCATTACGTTTAAACTTTTAAAGTGAATTTTTCTTCAGTTGGCATCACCCTAACAGGCGTGCGACTCTTTGAGTCAGAATCGCTGATACATGCTTGATGCCCCAAGTAAATTACGATCATAATTACACCATTTCTTATGGGGCTTTTCCCCCTTTTTTCAGGATGTGGTTCCACAGGCCCTTTAGAGCTGATGACTGGTTGTTATTTGTGGTAAGTGCTGATAGTACTTCAAACATTTGAGTTCCCATCAGAGTGTTTACTTTTCATCATCTTGCAGATTACGAGTCCGGCCGCCTCCCATGCACGAGGGTATGTATCCGGCCGAATGTTTAACAGAAAGGGGGAGGTAGACAACCATCACATATATGTTTAATTTGTGAATAATTTTTCATAACTGTGCATGTGAACTGAAATATTTATATATGGATGGACAGCACATTATAACATTGAGTCAAGAAGGTCTTCTTAGGAATGCTTTCACACCAATCGTGGCTACTCCCTCGAAGCTGTGAATGAATGAGCTTGTGCTGTAATGGCCCGCTGAAAATTCTGTCATAAATTCAGGGCAAATAAATTTATGTGGCCTTTTGCTTTATCCCTTGGCTGTAGCAATTATTATCAGTGTTTTGAAATATTTATATCATATGTAGTAATAAAATGTTTTTGTAGTTAATAGTTTTAAGGATTTCCTCATTATTTAATAGAAAAAGAAAGTTGTTTTTTGAACTTGAAGTGTTAAATTTTTACTAATATTGATAGATTGTCGTATAATAGATAGTAAATTGAATTTGAGATTTTTTTAATTTTTAAAAATAAAAATATCAATCAAATAATTATTTGATATGAATAATATAACTTTATTAGTCTATTGTTAGTCTTTTCTACAAGTAAATAATATTGAAAATTTAATATTTATAATAATATAATTCAAATATGTTTAATAGTTATTTTACACTTTAGATATAATTTTTATTATAACCTCCTATTTTATATAAATTGATCTCTCTATTTTTAAAAATATATTAGGTAATTTTTTATATTTGATTTAATATACTAGATAATAATTCAATTAATTTTTTTTTACCACATATAAATAAAATGTCAAATTTATCTTTTTTTTATCTTGAAAAATATCAAAAAAAATTTTAATGTTATTAATTTTATACCAAAATGTCAAAGTTATTATTTTTTTAATATTTTAATTTTTTTAAATTAATAAAATGTCAAATTTATAAAAAAAAATAAATAAGAATATTTTTTATATTTTTTAGTTGATGAACATGATATTCTAGTTCACTGACAAAATATTCTATTTAAAATTAATAATTTTTTTTTAATTATTGGAACCAAAGCTAAGCAATTTTATAATATATTTTTAAAAATAAATTAATTAATTAGTATATCCAATCAAATTGAAGAGTGTATTAATAATTTATTATAATTTTTAACTGTTAAATTACTGAATATTGTATTGCATGAGCTATTAATTAAATTAAATAAAATCTCAATTGATAAAAATTTTATTTCCAAATTCTTATTTTCTTATGTTATGTTATTATTAATTCGAATGGACATAATAAATAATCAGCTAAATCATTCTGGGAATGGTGATAACGCAGTCTGAACGATACTCCATTACTGTCATTGTCTCGTTCCTATCTTACCCCTTTGGTGGATGATTAATTACGGAAAGCTACCAAAAAATTATGGTGAGATCTGATAGTTGATAACTTGGAAGGCACATTCGTTTACCAGTACCCAAAAATATTCTACAACTCCTATCAAATTCTTAACGGTAAGTTTCTGTGATCCTTATGATCATAAGATTTATTATTCTTTTATATTTTCTCAGATTGCTAAATTTCGTTTCAAATTTTTTGGTTGCAACATCAAGTCTTTAATATACTTGTAAATTAATTTAGGGTTTCTTTCAATGTCGTTGCTTCGTTTGGTTTGATCTGATCTCTTTTGGCTTTCTCGGAATTCCTTTTTTTTTTTTTTAATTGGGAATTCTACAAATGCGACGAAGGGCTTAATCCATTGTAGTTTAGTTATATTTGCTATCTGTTTGTCCATCTGCTAATAAGCTTGCGGCTTTTGTTATCTTCGAAGAGAGAATGAGGAGATGTACATTTACTGTATTATGGAATCTGGGTATCTGTAATCTGTCTTTAGAAACAAAAATTTCAATTTCTGGGATTAAACCAACTTGGCAATCTTGAATCTAGGTATGTCATTGGTGTTGGTAGCTGAGTTTCTTACAACGTGGGATTGTTTTAAGGTGCAAATTACTTTTTTTTTTTTTCCAGTTATAATTTATTTTATCCATGTTCTAGGATTTAAATTCTCTGGAATTTGGTGGAGTATATGGAAGGTCCATCTGGGGGAATCAGCCAACTTGAAGAGAGTCAGGCCCAACTGATATGTGGGCTTCCAGATGACATTGCTCTTTTTTGCTTGGCAAGGGTGCCAAGAAGGTATCATACAGTGCTGAAGTGTGTTTGCAGGAGATGGAGAGATTTAGTCTGCAGTGAAGAGTGGTATGCTTATCGTAAAAAGCACAATTTGAGTGAGACTTGGATATATGCTTTGTGTCGAGACAAGTTTGAGCAGTTATGTTGTTATGTATTGGATCCTGATTCTTCAAGAAGGTGTTGGAAGCTCATTCAAGGGCTTCCAACTTGCTGTTTGAAGAGAAAAGGTATGGGCTTTGAGGCACTAGGGAAGAAACTTTACCTGTTAGGTGGCTGTGGTTGGTCAGAAGATGCTACTGATGAAGCCTACTGCTATGACATTTCAAGGAACTCATGGAGTGAGGCTGCTTCCCTGTCTATTGCAAGGTATTGATCATTTTCATATGCGTCTATTTGCGGTTTTCTGCTTTATCGACTTACTTTCGTACTAGTAAATATTCAGTGTTAGAATGGTATTTTGCTTTCATGTCATGCAGTTTGAGCAAGCTATTCTTTAGGAAAGTAATTATGTGCTTGTCAGTTATGATAAACTGCTGGAATTTGATTCTGTATTCATCTTGTTGTCACACCAAAAATGATTGCTTCTCAAATATATCACCTTGGTTTTCTGGATTAGTAGATGTTGTATAAGATTAATGGATGCTTTGGTACTACTTGTTATGGAATCTGCATCACCAAGTTTATTTGCGAATTGCTTGCTATAGATATGCACATGCTGAACTAGAAGTTCTTTTATAATTTTTACTTATCTATTTTGAGAATCTTAAGCACAATTTTTTTGATGTGTAATTACTTGAGACTTCATTCAGGTGCTATTTTGCTTGTCAAGTTTTGGATGGCAAAATCTATGCCATTGGTGGGTTGGGTTCGAAATTGTGTGATCCACATTCTTGGGATACTTTTGATCCTTGCGATAATAGCTGGAAACTGCATTCAGATGCTAATATTATTCCTGATGTTGAGGATTCTGTAGTCTTGGACAGGAAGATTTATATCCGATGTGGTGCCTCTATCGTGTCTTCTTATATATATGCCGTTCTTTATGATGCTTTCAACGGCACATGGCAACATGCAGATGCTGATATGGTGTCTGGCTGGCGTGGTCCAGCAGTTGCTGTGGATGGTACCCTTTATGTGTTGGATCAGAGTTCAGGAACCAGGCTGATGATGTGGCAGAAGAATGAAAGGGATTGGGTGGCAGTTGGAAGACTGTCACTCCTGCTTACAAGACCACCTTGTCAGCTTGTAGCAATCGGGAAGAGGATCTTCATCATAGGGAAGGGGCTTAGCACAGTGGTTTTTGACGTTGAGAAAACTGCCAATATGGAAGGAGTAATGATCAGTTCTTCAATACCCAGATTGAACTCTGAAGATGATATAATCAGCTGTAAAGCTTTAGCATTATGAATCAAAATTCGGTCATTTATTTATTGTTTTGTTTCATATCATTATTGAGATATGTATGTGGTGCTAACCTTATATACGTACACTGGGTTATACCCTCTGGTGAATTATACTCGATGTATGTTTATGTTACAGCCTTACAGGATTTTTTTTTAATAAAAAAAAGAAGAGAGAAAAAGATTGTTAAAGAAGACCTTTTGTTTTCAATAAGGACTGTTCATATTTGTGATGTGTTAAACACTGAGTTAGGAACAAAGTTCTTTAGCCTTTACACATCCGTCACATGAAATAAACTGCTTTTTGATTAGCTCTGATAACAAGTTTAATAGAACAGTTGGCTTCGTCTTGACCGGTAGGGTGAGAGATGAAGTGAAGTCTTCTGCAACAGCATCTTTCTCTTTATGACAATTAATAATTAAACCGATGTAAGAGTCGCTTTCAGAATATTAACACATTATAATACACCTCAAAATGATGCTTTTGAGTAATTACAATACAACGAAAACTCCAATATTTGGCCATTCAATTCCTTACTTTCAACAGCTGGATGCGTAGATCCTTTGTACAAATCTACATCAGTCATCATTTGAACAACCTATCCTTCCTCATCAAACTGAAGCAAGCATGCATTGACCTTGGTCAGCTAGTCCTTTTCTTTTTAAAAGCTGGATGTATGATCCCATTGTGAGTTTCGAGATTATCAATCTTAGAGATACACTCTTTCACCCTCTTTACTACAATAGGCATAGCAGAAATATTGCTGGAAATTTTATCTTTCAGCAGACGTACTTTTTCAACGTTGTTTTGGTCTCCTACTGATAATGTTGATTTACTGGATTTTCCCAGCTCTCCGAAACCTGTCCAACAATCAAGAAACATGGTCAACTCTGCAATGATAATTTAAAAAGATTATACACTTAGAAAGAGATAAAAACCGTAGGAGCATCTGAAGAAAACATCATCAAATAGAATCATGTCACTTGGTTTAAATTGAAAGTACTTCAAAAAGTCAAGTCAAGGCAAGGCAAAAGCATTCAACTTTAACAGTAACTGAGCTTTTACAACTACCTTTATCCATATAAAACTCAAAAATCTTGCATCAGTATTACAAGACCTTATCTCTATTTTCTTTCCATATACTGGTATCATAACCACTCCATTGGAACTATAAAATATTAAAATCTTGCAAGTAGAAGAGAATTGTTTAAAGTACGAGTATTAACACTGAATGACTTAAGGTACAGAGCAATCAAGGATATGTGTTTTCCTAGATTCATGCAACTGCTACAGCAGTGGAGCAACCTTCTAAAAAGCAGAAAAGCAAGAAACAAAGTAACTAAATTCTGTTGTTTTTAATTTTCAAAAGGACCTGAGATTCTCTCTCAAATGTGAGGCCACCTCTACCAGCCCAATACATGCCAACAAGTTAGGCCTATCAAATGGCACATTGCTCTAGTACATACCCAAAACTAGAACTAGCATTTACCCTCAAGGGGCACAACCAGTGTGACATACTATGCTTCGCTCAGCGCACACATTAGATACACGACCAGAATAGCAAGAATATTCAATAATTAGCAAAGAGCACTGGCACCTCACAAGTCACAACCAAACAATCTAGCTCGGGTAAAATGAATTAATGGAACCAAAACTTTGGCATTTGTATCAAATTGGCATCAAAACTTTGGAATTTGTTTCAGATCATGGTACCGAACTAATGTGGAAGCCAGATTTGCTCATGTGTCAGCTGAATTTGCTTATGTGTATGCAGGAAAAGTTTTGGTACATGATATGAAACTCTAACTTCAAAGTTTTTGTACCAATTTGATACAAATACAAAATTTTGGTAAACAAAAAAAAACATTTTACCCAATCTAGCACATAAATTTTAGGCATTCATGATTGCATACTGTGTTGCAGGTTCTTTCTAGTCCAACCTGTTTTCTTCAAGTTTCTAACTCATCATCACAAATTTTGCATTTTGGTCTTCAAAATCAAAATTTAATAGCAAAGCAAAATATGAAACCCTAGAACCGAAGAAAAGAATTAACCTTCATTCGACTCTCTAGCGGGTCCGGGATCCGACCCAGAATCAATATCGGGAAGAACGGGTTTCTGGGAAGAAAGAATAGAAGCTAAGGTACTCCTAAGCTGATCTGGAAGAGTAGCTCTGTATTCAAGAATTTTCTTCGCCATTTCTTTGGCTTCTGTCTCCAGCTTTTCCAACTCTTCCTCTTCTACTTCTTCATCGTTCTCTTCTCCGGACACGGATCCAGGCTCTTCGGGGCTCCGAGTAGTATCAACAGCTATGGTTAGGGTTTGCTTTGGTGGATTGTTCGACGCCATGTTTGGATCTGTAAATTTAGAGAAGATCGTACTGGTCCGACTGGATAGTTGCTGAATTACTGTGCGGCGCTTTGGAGGGTATTTTGGGTTTTTGATTTTTGAAAATTTCCTTTTAGCTCCTATTGCAGTGTCCCCTTCAAAACTCTTTTGACCGTTCGACCATTTTAAGGACCATCCAACGGTTCATGTTTAAAGGAATCTCCGCCTATTAAAATATTACTCCAATCGGATGAAAGACGCTGTCGTTTATTGAGCAAAAACCCCTCCCGCCAAAACGTGCCTCTCTAGAAAGGAAAATGAAATGGTGAAAGGTGTTTGGTCACTGAGAAAATTTACTATGTCAAGATTTTCTCGTTTTATCAGCACCGAAAGAGTATTCGAAATTCGTACTCCAATCTCCGCAGACGAAGAAATCCAAGTTATTGATATTATTGGTAGAGGAAATCTCCTGAAGAAGAGAGACAAAAATGATAACATTGGTTTCTCCGAATCGATGTCCACACATTTGGATTTTTATTCTTCTAATTTACTCTCATCAAAATGGTAATTAACTGCCATTTTATCTATATAAGCTGGATTCCTTACACTTCACTGTTTTCTCAACTGGAACAAATCCGTACATATTGTTTTTCAATTTTCATATTTTCCCTTTATTTTGAGATTATTCTGATATTTTTTTTATTTCATTTTTTCTGGTCAGAGGTTTCTTTCACTGATTCTCTCTGATTCATGGAACGTTGCAAGACTTCTTCCCCTTGTAAGGTACTTAATTTCTCTCTGTTTTTTCTTTTTCTTTTTATTTGATGAATCGGATCTGACTTAGGCGGGTAGCTTATGATTGTGTTACCAAATTTCTGAAGGATAAGCTCAAAACTTGAAAGCGTTTGTTAAAAAAAATGTTCATTTTCGCATTTTTCTGACTGAATAGGGGTTTTTTTTTTCCTAATTGAATTAGCTGAATTGACTTTCATGGTTCAATATCTATGGAGGATGTATTTCAACTCGGTTTCACGAGTTTGTTGGTCTATATTACCATTGAGTTAATGGTTATTCTCTTGTTTGTAACGAGATTATGCTCAACAATATATCCTTTGGTTTATCGCATCAAATATAATAGTGATTGGTTAAAGCTGAAGATGTTCTTGTGTTTAATCTCATATTAAATCATTCTTTCTGTCATGGCTACCAATTCGGTGATTCATCTCATGAAGAATTTGCTGTGAATGTTAAATTTCCAGTAGACTTCTGAGTTGATTGTTATGCAAATCACATGATTTTGGACATATATATTGGCTGATATTTGAATTTAGATGTTAAAAATTCATCACGCTTCCTAATGACAAGCTCATATCTTTAAGTAACGTTTTCCACATTTTGTACATAAAATTAAAATTTTATGTGGATTAAGGAACGGAAACACAGAATTTTGCTATGCAGACATATCAACCTGTGGTTAGCTAGCCTTTTTTTTTTTCCCCTTTATATTGCAAACTAATAAATGAGCTTGCATTATTGGATGTGGCAGAGGATGCTTCCGCGAACAAATGACTCAGAAGGTCCATATAGACTGCTTCATTGTTCGGGTCAGGGTGACAAATTAGGGGTAATGCAGGAATTAGAAAAAGGGGTAGAACCCAATTTTGCTGATTATGATAAGAGAACTGCTCTTCATTTAGCATCCTGTGAAGGCTGCACTGAAATTGTGCTCCTACTTCTTGAGAAAGGGGCTAACGTGAACTCTGAAGATCGATGGGGTCGCACTGTAAGTTCTTCGATGGTTGAATTTATCCATTTAGCATGCCAAACTGTTATGTTGTCTAGTAAATGAGCAAAGCCAGTTTTAATCGATATGCCACTCCATTTTAGTATGCACTTCATCTCCTATGCTACTATTGGCACCTTCCATGCATTAGTTACCATATATCCACACATCTAAGTTCAATATTCAGTTTTATTTTTGAGTTGCTTTAAATCGAAATTCTGATAAGGATTAACTATCTGCAACTTCACTGCCTTACTATTAAGGATAGGAAAAGAGAACCTGCAGGTTGACACATTTCAATATTCAAACCATTATGTGTTTTTTATTGGAAAAATTGTTATTTTGACATAATACACTAGTACCCTCCTGATGTTTGAAAAATATATGATTTGTCCTTTGTAGTTTGACATAATACACTAATACTCCCCTAAGATTTGAAAATTATACTACTTATCCCTTGAACTTTTGACATATTGCACTAATACCCTCTGTAAGTTTGATTTATTAGACTAATACCCCCTGGCCAAAAGAGAATTTTCTTTTTTATTTGTGTATTATATTCTTTTTCAAATATCAGGAAGGTATCAACACATTATATCAAACTACAATAGACAAATTGTATATTTTTCAAACGTCAAGCTTGTACTAGTGTATTATGTCAAACTACAGAGGTAAATAGTAATTTTACCTTTTTATTTCATACATAATTGCGTTGGTAACAAGAAGATTTCCGTACTTGTTTATCATGTGTTTATGGCATGCATGTTAGCTTTTCTTTTTCCTTCATATTGGTTCTCTGTACAATATATTGATGAAATATAATTGATGTTAGATATTTTGGACAGCCACTTTCAGATGCTCGTAGCCATGGCCATGATGATATTTGCAAGATACTTGAAAGTCGGGGTGGAATAGATCCGGTAATAGACTTTATTAGCGTATAATTGATATTACAATATTCTTATAATGTTTACTAAGGAAGTACTTAGTTCTATTTCCTGTACTTAATAATTTTTCCACAAAAATATAAATTACTCGATTCTTAAGAATTTGTTGTGTAAAAGCAAAAACAGGTATATCTTTGTTTAAAGTTGGGACTTTATCATATAGGTCTTTCTAAATTACATATGCCCCTGCTCTGTATGGCTATAAACTATGTGTCTTGTCCGTATGAGGCAATGAGCCAAATAATCCGAGGAGATGGCCTTTTCCTATGTGTTGAGTGATCGTTTACATTTCTGTAATGAAAATTCAATTGTTCAAACTTTAATGTGTTGAGTGATCGTTACTAGTAAGTTCAAGATCAATTTAGAAAAAGATGTGCAGTTAGCTTACATAATTATTAGCTGTTTTATAAAATAAATAAATCTAAAGCCTAATTAATCTTTTTGTACTTAATGAACGTTAGTTCTTCTGAGTTTACTGATTCATCTTTGTTAGGACAGGTAGGACTTGATTCTCAGACACCGTGCTATTGGATTGATTACAATGAAGTGGACATGGATGGTGCAACACTTATCGGAGAAGTAATTCCTAACCATCTCTGTTTCTACAGGCAAACTTAGGGCACCTTAAATTCACTTGGATTGTATTTGAGCTGTTGAAGTTCTATTTGGATATTATCCTTCTCTACTACAGTTGTCTTTACTTATTGGTGATGATTCCCTGCACTTAAATTATGAAGTCTTGCAGGGAGCATATGGAGAAGTTTATTCAGTGAAATGGCGTGGTACAGAAGTAGCAGCAAAGACTATCCGTTCCTCCATTGCATCAAATCCGAAAGTGATGTGAGTCTATTGTCTGGACTCTAGAATTGTCTACCTAGCTCCTCCTCCTCTCTCTGTACCAATGTCAATGGGCACGTGCACACACTTTTTTAGAATCAAAAGCTATACAAATTACAGAACTCAGAATTGAGAACCTTTAAGCAACTTAATTGTTTTAAATGGAAACAATACTAGCTGAATCTTGCTGTTTTCCGTCGATCTTGTTCAAATTGTTATATTATAGAACCGTTGTACCAAAAGGAGGAAAAGAAAAAAGAACTATGAGGATGAAGTATCAATTTTACACTCAAGGATCTTCTATTTCTGGAATAAAGTCTAATAGAATAATACTGGCTGCTTTAACTGTTCTGCACTAATGTTCCATTTTTCTGTTTCACAGGAATACCTTTATGAAGGAACTGGGCTTGTGGCAGAAGTTGCGCCATCCAAATATAGTTCAGTTTCTTGGTGTTCTGAAGCATCCTGATCGATTAATCTTCCTCACGGAATATCTCCGCAATGTAAGTGCTCATAATGATTCATGGCTTAGAAGGTGACAAGACTTTTAGTCTAATTTGCCTTCAATGTAAATTTGCTAGGGAAATTTGTATGACATACTGAAAAGAAAGGGAAGGCTTGATCCACAAACAGCAGTTCACTATGCATTAGATATTGCAAGGTAGATATTTATTTTTCCAATTTAAGTTTGCATAGCCTCCGTTTAATATAAACTTGCTTTATGGTCTTCAAATGCATAAAAGAAAAGCTCTATGGTGATCTCATTTCCTTTATGTTCTGTGAACTGTTCTTGTTGCAATATATCATGTGCATCCTCAGTACACACACTTAGAAACACCATTAATCCTGAGGATAGAAATATCATTAATCATGAATACTACTATTATCATTTTAAACCTTTTGCATCAACAGTGATGGGTATGCCTTCTGAAAATGTGCTCTTTGAAAACTTAAAATCAGGAGAAAATCTCCAATCTTTAGAATTTGGGTGTCTATAAGGTTTTGAAATTCTTGTTTTTAATTTACTAAAGTAGCGAAATTTTTTCTTATTTATGCACGGTGCATATATAATATTCTAAAATACTAAAACAAGCTCCATGATTCTAAATTCTTAATAAAAATTGTTCTTCAACTAGTTATCTCAGGCTTAGTTGAATTGATTTAAGCATTTTGGAACTGTTCGATGATATTGCCGCTTCTTGACTCTAATGTTGTTCTTTTGAATTTGCTTGCTGAGAAAGGGCAGGTAATTAAACGGATTTTCATTTCTAGTTGTTTATCACATAATTAATTTCTGATATAGTGCCAATTCTATTAAAACGTTGCTATAACTCATTTGCTAAATCTCAATTGTTCATCTTGCAACCTTGTAGAGGGATGAATTATCTGCATCAACACAAACCACATGCTATAATACATCGGGATTTGACACCAAGGTATGTTTTTTGGAATCCTTCTGTTAATTCTCATTGATTCTGTTGCACTTTATATCGGATCAAATGATTTTTTCTGGCTATCTCTCAGTGAATACTTCCCTCATTTCTCTATCCCCTGCGAGCAAGTATCAACAAGTAATAAATAAAGAAGTCTCACTGTTATTGTTTCGTGCTAATATTCCCAGAAATGTGCTTCAAGATGAATCAGGACACCTTAAGGTTACAGACTTCGGCCTCAGCAAGATTGCACAGGAGAAGGATGCTGGCTACAAGATGACAGGCGGCACGGGTTCATGTAAAGATCTTCTCAACTGATTTAAGTAAAGATCTCCCATGCAAAGGCCATTTCTCTTATTCTAAGAAACTCTTATATCATTTTCAGATCGTTATATGGCACCTGAGGTATATCGTCGAGAATCTTACGGGAAGAGTGTTGATGTCTTCTCCTTTGCCCTTATAGTACATGAGGTAATTAAAATCATTCATTTTATGGCTTTAATTCAAGTTTAGTGCCTCTTTTGGACGGTCTTGGTTGTTAGTGAAGTTGGTTAATGTCCTTTATGTTCTTGGTTTGTACGAGTTTACAGATGTTCCAAGGTGGACCATCGAATAGGACAGAACTGGCAGAGCATGTCGCAGACAAGCGGGCTTACGAAGATTCCCGACCATCCCTTTCATCATATGTGTACCCCGAACCAATAAAGACGTGAGTTTCTATAAAATTGCTTTGCTGTTGACATGAGAGTTCATCAACAAGAACTCTATGATATCTTTGCTGCACATAGGCATGTTCTAATTTTTCGCGCTAAATCATGAGAAACTATTGTCAAGCTCCAAGGTTTAATTGAGTGGACAATACTTACCTACACCAAGTTCATGAACACTGTATGGCCTTCTGGTACAATAGTTCCTAGGAGTTGTAGAGGATGGAAATGTATAGAGTATCAATAGGAGAAATTCTTAGGTAGACTAATTGAATCACACAACATAATTGTGCATGGTTGTTGTTCTATATCTGTTGGTGGGTTGATAAAAAACAAGTCTCTTTACTCATGACTGATTTTTCTCTCTTGATTAGGCTTCTAAGAGAGTGCTGGCACAAGAATCCTGAATGCCGACCTACATTTGAAGAGATAATTTCACAGCTAGAGTCAATTCAAGACAGCATTCTAAGTAAGAGTCCTATGGTTGGATGCTGCGCCTGTATTATCTTATAAGTTCCATACCAAATATTATCAGTATACAGCTACCGTTGTATCTCGTGCGAAGTTTTTCCTTTTTCACTGTGGACTAATTCTTTGTGTAATGGGCACAAATGTTCTCTTCTCACTGTGTGTATTTTGACAAGTAAATTATTAAAGTCAGAAATAAATAAAAATTGATTTAACATGCGAAAAAAAATAATTATAACATAACATGATGCTATTTTATTTAAGTAAATATAGAGAATATTACTTATTGATATAGCAATTTTATGATTTTTTACCATTTATTCTCTTAATTATTAATTTTTTTCTATTGACTATCATAATTATTAAATTTATTTAATTAACTTCCTCAATATCAATTTTCAACTAATTTATTCATAACAGATCTAATAATTAATAAATACTATTAATTATAATCTTTTGGTCTTTGCATGTACAACTTGTCTGGGTGGTGTAGTTGGTTATCACGCTAGTCTCACACACTAGAGGTCCCCGGTTCGAACCCGGGCTCAGACATTTTCACATTCCATTTTTTTACTTCATAATTCAGGTCCTTTGGTTTCTTTTCACTCTCACCGATTTTCTGGAGTTGGTCATTTACCTATCCTCATCAGAGCCTGCTGACGTTTCGGATTCTCATCCTTCGGTAATCCAAAAGGATGCAAATTCAAAACCTCTCACTCCCAAATCATGCACTGGCACCCCTCAGTTTCCCACTTTATTCTCATATAAACTCATCTTATTCACCAGAGCACCGATACTCCATTTTGTTGTGCCGATTTAATTCCAAATTTGGGTTTTGTAATTCAGTCAGAAGGGTTTCTAAGTCACTTAATGGTTTGAGAAGATATGGTGGATTGATTAGAGTTAGTTGTGGAGTGACTGAAAAACATGGTAGTGATGAAGGTAAAGATGATGAATTTTATATGAGGAGGTGTAGAGATGGCAAAGAAAGCAATTGGGTGTACAAGTCCTAATCCTATGGTTGGCTGCGTTATTGTCAAGGATGGAAAGATTGTTGGTGAAGGATTCCACCCTAAAGCTGGTCAGCCTCGTGCGGAGTTAACCCCCAAGTGGTCTTTTAGTCTCCACATTTCGATTGATCATTGTGACTGTTTTAGTTTATTTATCTCTCCGTTTACTTGTACTCAGTGTTGTTCTCCTTAATTTATGTTGCACAAAATAGGTTATTTATGATAGTTCAGCTAAAATGTAAAAGCTGCGAAGCCATGGGAATTGAAAAAGAAATTGCATTTTCATAAGGTAGGAATCAGCATTAAAGATTCATAATTGACGTTCTTGGTCATATGAGTTGAATTTTGAGAACTAACTGATAAACAATGATAATAAAAATAACAACAATGATAAGGAAGGGTTTATTATCTAAACCAAATAGCTGGCTTAGAATCATGATGTTAATATGTTGTGTAAAATCAAGAGAATATTGAAATTTAACCATAAAATTTGCGGCAGGGCTTCTGTTGAGAACAGGGCAGAAATAAGAAAGTGAGGAGACAAATAGAACTCTAGATTTGGAGAGGAGAGAAAAAAAGAAATAAACTTAAATGTTTAGATGCAGGAAATTGAAAAATAGAAGTGATTTTATCATACACATTGTTGAAATATAGATCAATACATGCAAATACATTTTTACTTCGTTTTCTTATACATAGAGAGATAAATCTAACTTAAATTCCTCTATCTCCAACTCTCTCAATTCTTTTTACAAAATCTACTCGCATACACTTTCACTGCATTCCTCACTTTTGAGCTGCTTAAGTAGCCATGCTTTTCCGAGTCTTCATGTGTGGAAGTGTACCATCATGTCCAAAAATACAAGAAAGCCATATGCCATTTCTCCCTTGTCCAAAACAAAAGCAACTTTGCTTGACCAATTTTCCTCAGACAATTTGATTCAGGTATTTGCTTTGAGAGATGCTGGAGATTTAGCCGAGAATGCAACAGCTTATGTGAGCTTAGAACCATGTAATCACTATGGGAGAACACCACCATGCACTGAAGCCTTCATCAAAGCCAAAGTTAAGAAGGTGGCGGTTGGAATGGTTGATCCAAATCCAATTGTGGCATCAAGTGGATTGGATGGACTGAGGAATGCTGGAATAAGTGTAGCTGTTTGTGTAGAAGAAGAATTGTGCAAGAGGCTCAATGAAGCATATATCCATAGAATGCTCACAGGGAAGCCCTTTGTAACACTTAGGTAAGGTTAAATATCTTATTTACAGTTTGATAGTAGTGAGTAAATCTTCAATCATGAGTTTATATAATGCTAATGAGAATATTCTTTAGTTGGTTTTTTAATTCTTGAAATTTAGTTGGTTTTCTAATTCTTGAATAGGTAATATCTACTCTTTATTTTTATTGTTTTTTTTTTTTTTGAGGACCTGCTTCTATATTGACTTGCTCTTTGCTATAGTATTTTTAACTTGAGGCATCTGCCTGAACTGTAGATACTCCCTTTCAGTCAATGGTCATTTTTTAAATCAACTTGGGGAAGGAGCCACTGAGTCTGTTGGATACTACTCAAAATTATTACAAGAATATGATGCAATTATAATTTCGGCCTCTGAAGTTGGCAAGTTCTCTGTTCCAACGTCACAAGAGCCTAGTGCTAACCAACCCTTGTGTATCATAGCAGCAACATCTCCTTCATCTCCAATCCAAATTCAGTCTTTGGCTGAAGATGCAGATTCTAAGATGATAATTTTCACAGACGAGGAGATAACTGTTGACCTTGAGCCAGAAACAGCTCAAAAAGGAATTGAAAACGTGGTTTTGGATCAGATAAGTTTGAATGAAATTTTAGAATATTGTAAGTGTCAGGGACTGTGCAGCAGTTTACTGGATTTGAGGGGAAGTTTTGATGAGTGTGACGGGCTTCTGACTGATGCCATTGAGCAGAATATGTTACAAAAAATCGTGGTGGAAGTATTGCCATTGTGGGATGAAAGCAGCAGCAGGTGTTCTTTAGGGGCTTTGAAGAGTATTGAGAGAAGATTAAAAGTGAAAAATCTACAGCCCATGATCTCAGATCAGAGCATCATACTGGAGGGTTATCTCTAGTTTTAGTTGTCAGAACTCAATGAAACAGCACTGCACAGTGTTCCAAGAAGAGTTCCCATTGAACTTTTCAGTAACACCATTTCAGACAACGAGCTTCAGGAACAGAAATTGATTTTCTTTTGTGGATTAATATTTTAAATGAGGGAGGACTTCTAGTTCAAAAAAGCCTCAAGTTTTCTTCTTCATTTCTTAAAAATTTTAACTTTTTATTTTCATATTGAAAACATAGAACATATGTTTGATGTGGGATTTTGGTTTAAGAAATAGTCTATCAAATATCATAATTGAAGAAAATTACTAAAAATATACACTTCAATTTCATCCATGAAATTTTTTAAAAGAAAAAAAAATCTAAAAATTATATAATTCTCCTCTTCAATGGATAAAAAGGAACAGAGTGCTTAGGATAATGAATACAGAGATTCCTGGACTGAAGAACCAGTAGAGGGTGAATTATATCGACAGTATTCTAACTACGTAAATTGTAATAATTCAGTATTTCAAAAATTATTTTAATTATAAAATAAAGGTAGAACTAATTTTATATTACAAATAATTTTTGAACTACTGAATTGTTACGATTAATATAGTTGTGGTACCGTCGGTTAAATGAACAAATATGCAACGAATCTTGGGTTGAACATAGCAGGGAGCCAGCCCATGGTACAACTTGTCTAAGACAGTTGAGCAAGTGTTGAAATCTGCCGATCTTGGTGTGAATTCCGTACTACACAGAGATTCTTGTTATATATAGGCAGTATTATATTCATTATTGCATCTATTTTGAGAACAACTCAAATTGTAAATCCAGACGGTGGTTATGTACGCAACAAGCACATTCACAGTAAAGCTGCTCTGTATACACAAATTTATACATCTGACTACAAGACTTTCAAAGGGAAGCGTGCTTCAGGTCAACCGTGATCTGAAGCATAATGAGGATCAGAAAACAGCAAGCTACACAAAAAGATAGGAATTTATAAGCAAGTTGTTCGATTAGACTCCAGTCTGCTAGGATTTGGGCCAACCATTTGCTGTATGCTCGCACGTATGGCTCTTTCTCTTAGCAATAAGTTGATTCTGAATGGCTTTCTCAGCTGCAATTGCTTCCTGAATGTTGCTTTGCACTAGACTGCAAAGTTCGTCAAGGGCTAACATTGGAAATGGCTCCTCGATCAGAACCCCAACCTATGCAAATAAATGAAGTTACAAAACTAAGCAAAATTCAGTAATAAGAAACTATATCAAGGAAGTAAAATGGATTAGATAATCTTATATCCCCATAATTGATATTAATATTATAACATTGTCTGTTGTATGTTGACCCAAAAGGAAAAAGAAAATTTTGTTTGTTGTACAGACACACGGGTAAATTTGCAAATATATAGAGAAGAAAATTTTCAGGAGTTACAGCAACAAGAAACTCACTTCTTCTATGCAGAACAGAGAGGCAGCACTGATAAAAGTTGCAGGGACTACAATCCAGTGGCAATCATCCCAAAGGATGATAGGAAGAGTGAGATGCCAGAGGACAAGGAATCTTGAAGTCAAGCGAGTGTATGAGAGTGGAATGGGCATTCCCATGAGTTGTTCACAAACGCCGATTCCTTCATGAAAACATGAGATCTTTGATTCCTGCACCATGATGAAGACATTGATGAAATATTAGTTATTGGAAATTACTTTGGAAGATTAACCAGCTTTCATTGTTATACCTACATTATTTGAGTCTATTATGTTCCCTTCAAGACAAAAGTTCCCAAAGCGAAAAAGAATAGAGAACCCATTTAACCTGAGTATCTCATCATTTCCATATTTTCCTAATCCCATAATCCAGAATTTGGAATGCATGAGAGGAAAACATAAAGCAAGGCAGAGAACACTATGGGATAAAATATGGAACTTCCAACGGAAAAACTGAAAAGATTTGAATAGACTAATCTGAAGAAAATACCAGCAGATTTCTCTTTGATTCCTCTAAGTTGAGCAATCGAAGGCTTTGAGAAATAAACTCAATAATGCAGCGAGGCCGATGCCTAGAATTGAGTACCACTGCTAGATCAGCTACTTCAAGCATACTCCGGAGGTCTTGGTCAATATCTGAACCATAAATCACATGGCACTGCCCAAAATAAAAGAAACATTATGCCGACGAATTCTATCACAACTTCTCTCAATTAAAGTTGAGCAAACACTACAAGATCAAAATTTTCTTCAGAAATCTGATTCATTGTCAAACACAAAGGCCTATGTATGAAAACTTTGAAGTCGTACACATAGTTTATAACAGAAATAATCTTAAAGGGATTAGGATTTCAAGGCCATAGCTTTAAATCCTTAATCAAATGGCTCCAGTGTTTCTTTCTTTTTTCTTTTCAAAAATCAGATCAGTAATATGCCGTGAAGAAACTAACCTTGAGTGCCACTGGAAAGGCTGCAATATATTGTAAAAGAGCATTTTTAAGGACGGCATCTCTAGAACTGTCGACGGTAGCAATCACTTGCCTGGCAAAATCATTAGCACCCGAAATCACCCTAGTCCAGGCCTTTTTCCCCTCTTCAAGCCTCGAATAAGATGCCTCCGTCCTGAACACCAGTAACAGCGCCAATGCCGGAGCCGTCAACTGGTAGGGCAAAGATGAAGCCCTCAAAATTGGGAGAAAACCCGGCAAGAAATGCGACTCCAGAGCAGAATTATAGCTGGCTATGACCACAGCCACTAAGGTGAAGGCAATAACTGGAGGTATTAAAGACAAAATCACCCGAGACTGTAGACTCGAAAGCAAGTGGCGGATGTGGCGAAGAGAACTTCTGTGTTCAACCCATTTCTTGTGGTTGTACAGAGGGCGCTTCTGTTGCATTCCACGCTCTTTAATGCGGTCAGCCCAGTCAGGAATTGCGCGAAGAAGAGATTTTAGGGTTAGGGTTTTAGACGGCTGTGGTGGGATTGAATCATGAGAGCAAAGGGCTCTGAAGGAGAGTGTTGGCTTCTGGGATTTAGGTAGATTTAGCTTGAGGATAATTGTGGGAATAAAATTGGAAGAAATTGAAATTTTGGAAAATGGGAATTCCAAGGGGTTTGTGGGGGGTGACATTGGCAGTATGTTTTAGGGTGAAGGTTGGAGCTTGGAGATAAGGAAGAGATGGACATGGACATGGCAGGTGAGAGAATACTGAATAGTGAGAATCGAGAGCTGCTGTTTTTAAGTGAAGAAGAGGAAAAAGATCGGTTAGTGAATGAGATTTTTACACATGTACTAAATGCTTATTGGTGAATAACTGAACTGAATATATAATTCGGTTTGGTACCAAACTGTAACGCTTATTATTATTTTTCATTATGATTTTATTTCAGCAATTTCATGTATGCTAGATTTGGTTCATAGTGCGTGATTTTATGTTCAATTTCAGAATTTATGATGTCTCCGATAATTATGATTTCTTCATTTCAGAGATGGCTATCCCTTCGTGGGCTCCTAAAAATGGCAATTGTTTGTTGAATATACCCATGAAAACTTATTGGCCCTTTCCTTTATGATTCAGGCCTAGTTTCTTTAAGTTGTTCTAGACTGTATCAGCATTTGACATTAAGGTGGAGAATATAAAAAAAGTCCTAGAAGAAAATTTGGACTCACAGTTAGAATGCTCCTCTCCTACTTTAACTGCACCATCATTGCAGCATCTATTGTGTATTTACATCAAGTCTGCAAGGCGTAAATTGATCCTGTGTTCCTGAAGGTGGGTTCGATCAGTGGACTTTCGCAATTGCAAGGTAGCTGAAGAACGTAGAGAAAGTAAGTTCATTCATATGCAGTTTATTTCCGTCTAATGTATGCCGGTAGGGCTGCAATTGACTTGCTTTATAGAATCCCATTTTTGGATCTTGCAGTCTTTGCCAAACTCTGCTCATTTTCAATTTTGTCTATAGTATCTTAAGCTAAGATTAGGTTGCATATTTGCAGTCCTTCCTTTGTCCCAGTTAGCTATCTGGTCTCTTAGCATTATAATAGTTGAGATTTAAGATATAGTGAAGAAAGAGGAGGGTCACAAACAATTTCAGAAATGCAACACAACAATTGATTGATCTATATTGTTAATTATTATAAAACTTGGGGCTTAAATTAAGGCAACATCTCTGTCTGCAGTGTACTTCTAGTTCTAAGCAACTTGTACTAGAAGCAATTTTAGCCTGGTTTCTATCTACTCATCTACTTGTCTTCTATCTCGTTCCATGCACGGATTGGTCAATATCATTTTTATTTTCTCTTTCTTTTTCCAGTCCAAATGGGGAATTGGTGATAGCGTATTTTGTACTACTGAGACATGCTTTTTGACCATGCAGCCCCTGTGCAACTGTATAAACAGATGACTGCTGAAGCAGCACCGTAAAAAAGTCTAAGAATGCATCTCAAGGGCAGAAATTGTCTAATGAAAATGGGACAGGGCAAAAACCCCAGGAGCAGTCCAAGCCATCTGAAAATAAAGAAGCTGTAGATCTTGAGGAGCAGTCATGTTATATTGGAGGATCTGCTTTTGGCTGGAATTTATAACCTTTCTGGGCAACAGACCAATCTACTGTGGGAGAACAAAGGAATCATTCCGAGCTCTCAAATTCCGAGCGGCTTCATAGGGATTAGTGCTCTCTCTGCTGATGTTATTTAAAGGGAAATAATGCATACACAGAATGCTATAGCCGTGACCGATTCCATTATTGTAATGGATTGGGATTTGTAGTTGTAGCTGTGTAATTCTTTATTTGTGCAATATGCAAGGATTCAAAAGAAATTTGCTGATAAAATCTCCTCATTGATTTGATATGTTTGTCACCCTTTTTTCTCATTTACATTCTTGCAAACGAATTATTTGCTTGGGTGGATAATATACAGGACGCTTTCTTTTTTGTTTGTGTGCCACTCATATTGGTAGATCATCTTGATATATTTACAGAATAATATAAACACTTGAACATATGAGTAGAGAAGCAATATTTCCAAGTCCAAAAGAGGATCTTATCCCTTATTTGTAAAGAAGCAAAGGCAAATATCATAAAGAAAAATTAATGAGGAGCCAACAGATACAAATAAATAAATAAAACAAATCTCCTATTTATAAATGGACAGAAAGATAGTAGAACTTGGAAGTGCTCAATATATCAAACCTCACAAGAGCCAGCAGAGCTTCCATGCTTATATTGTTTGTTCAAAAACATTCTAACACCAATCAAGACACCACCATTGAAATTCATTAGTGGAAAAGAATTGCTTCGTTCGACTTAATAATGGAAATGAATGAAAGATACCATTGCCATCCATGGAAATGAAACCCCACAGTCAATGCAATTGTTCATCTTCATAAATGGAGAGCAACATGATATTCCACATTTTCACTTCTGCTCAGAAGTTGCACTCCTTTGGGCTTCAAGATTTGTACCCTCCTTGAGTGCAACCTGTGCTTCATTCTCCATTCCTAATGCAGCAAGGGAAACAGCCTGGAGATAAGATGCAACATGCCACACAGGGGAAATGACTTGGGCTTGCATTGCATCATTTAAAGCTTCTCGAGGCATGTCATTCATTAGAAAGGATAGGCTCCTCCGTGCAAAAAGGGTCGGAGAAACCATGGTTCCGGCATCAATAAACTGCAAGTTAGAGAAACAAGTTTGCTTGAATAAAATGGAAAGGTAACTGAGCAAGCCATATCATAACAAGCTTAGGGCAAACCTGTGTATAACAATCAATTGCTTCTCTGAAATCTTTCTGCTTGAAAGCAAAATCACCCTTTTTCTTGAAAGTTAATGTTTCCTGCATTTCATCTGTCCACATTTGGAACGAGAGCTGCAGTGTAAGGCAGAAAAATTGAATATTTTAGCATGTTCTTGAAAATATTAAGGAAATTCTATTACTAATCAAAGCTAATAGAGAACCTCATTTGTTACTCCTTCATCATCTTTATAGCCAATGCTCTCCAAGATTTCATGTATGGCTGTCAGGTCCTTTCTCGAGCAAGCCTCACCAAATGGAGTCAAAGATGAGAGTGAAGCACTGTGTGGAATACCCATTAATACATGGGAAGGAACCTGCATCGCAAACCAAAAATGGAGATGTCAACTACATTCTCCATGTTCAAAGTGAATTGAACCAGTAGAGGAAGATATCACACCAAGTCTCTGATAAACAAATGAACCAACTTACATCAGTTTCCTTCTGAAGAGGAGTCAGAGCAGCTAGTAATGATTTTGAACTTGGTCTTTCCCGGAGTTCATACTGTAAACACCGAGAAGCTAAGCGTACTAATTCAGTCCCATCATCATTTGAGAACTGCCCTTCCAGGCAAGAATCTGTCAACATTTGAAGATTTCTGTCTCGTATTAAGTCTAGGGCCTGTAACCATATGGACTTATCATTACACTACTTATATAGGATTGCCAATCAAATTAACCAATCAATTGGATTTGTTTCTTGATAATAATTAGAAAAAACACTTACATGGCTGGGAGGGATATGCTTTCCACTGAGAAGGTCAACCAAAAGGGTGCCAAAGCTATATATTACACTTTCTGGCGTTACTCTCCCTACATAACAGGAAAAGAAAAAAAGGCCAAAATCCCCAGTTTAGATTTAACAAGTAAAAATTTGACAATGAAAATACTTATTTCTAGGTGGAAACACACACCAGTTCTCAAATATTCGGGAGGGGTAAATGCCAGATTAGTACTGTAACTTTTTCCATCTCTACTGTTTTTCATCAGACCAAAGCTTGATAGTCTTGGATTACCATCCTGCAGAATTCTAGTGCATATAAATAAAGTAATGCATACCGAAATACAGTCAGATGAATAGTTTCAAGAAATGGAGCAAGAAAAATATCTACCTCATCAAATAAAATTCTGTAAGCATTAAGATCATGATAAAGGGCTCGTCCTTTACTGGTGCAGTAATCTAGAGCTTCTGCTAGATGCAGGGCAACCCTTAATCGCATCGCCCATTTCATAGGTTGTGTGTCCCCTGACTCAAATATGAAGTTTTTTGTATCATTATACCGATGAATGAACTTTGATCACCTTTAAATTGGTTTCCCTAAACATTTATTATTGACAAAAGTATGACAATTACAAGAATCAGCATGAAAATGAAGAAGGATAGAGAAGCCTTACAATGAAAAAGGTGTTTTGCAAGAGTTTCATTGGGCAAATATTCAGCCACAAGCAGCCTCTCATCGTCTTCACAACAACAACCAAGCAAATTTGCCAATCTACGATTGCGTAGCTGACCAACGGATCTTGATTCCTCCTATAATTGTACAAGAAAGCACTCCTTTGAACCATTACAGTAACAAAACCAAAAGTCTAAAATCAATGTCAGCAAATTTCTCAAGAAAAGTCATTAGATAAAGAAATGTAAACCCCATCTCTATTGATGCCATTTACTAAATTGGAGTACATATGGGAACTCAAAAGTAATAATCAAACAACAATTTCATCTAATCAAAGTACAAAAACCCAAATAATTTAAGACCTTATTGAACTAAATCTTAAGTCTAAACTGAAAAATCAAACCCAATCCCTCCCTTCTGAAAATTGGGAAAGTTAATAGTGGTAAAAGAAGTTGGCTACCAAGAATTGTCGAGCATCAGGCCAAGCCGTTCTATTAAAGCGTTTAACAGCAATTCTCCTCTGGTTTTCAAGCTTCCCTTTGTAAACAACATTTGGAGCCTTCTCCCCATGCTCGGACACTATGTTCTCTACTGCGAAACCTGATGTTGCATTCTTCAGCTGTTCCAAGGTGAACTCCCTGAAAGCAGGTAAGTTGTCAATCTCACCCTTCCCTTCATTTCCTTCACATTAAATCAAAAAACAAAAACAAATTACAAGATGATTACTGTTAATACACAAAATTGCTCATACTTAAATTGAAAAAAAACAACCAACTCACCATCAGCTTCTGGAACCTCAACAACTGCTGCTGCCTTGAATTGTGAATCCCAACAACACGGAGTAAGCTTACAACACTGACTCCCCATCTCAAAATATCATTAAGAATCCAAACTCTTAAAACCAAAATTTGGCTAAAGCTAAAACAAAACCCAGAATTTCAATTCAATTATCTTGTGGGTAGGGAGAGATCTGGTCAAGCAAAGAAAGATTGACTCTTGAAAACGAGATCAGATCAGAAACAGAAGGAGCTGAGCACATGTGGATTTACAATTACAAGTAATATACTTTATAAATGTAAAAGACATAATGCATCTACAGGCCTCTGAACATCGTATTGGTTGACGAAAAGGAATAAAACCCAATTATTAATACCGACAGACAGGGACATCCCCATGAAAGTTTTTTTTTCAAAGCCAGAGGATCTGCGCATTATTTAAACGATCTTGTTTGTTTCCTTTTTCATGTAGACTAGTGATGGACATGATTATTGTTATTTAAAAAAATAAGATAATAATAATAATTAATACTAGTATTTATTTCATAATTTTTATTCAAAATTTGCACCGCTGGGTGAGTTTGGATTGACATGGATGATTGAGACTGGAAGTGGTGTTTATGTAGAGAATAGAAGGAGATGGGCCAACGTTGCCTAAAGATGACTGAAAAGCCTTTTCACTTTCATCATTCTCATGCTCCCGCCGTAATCATTTCAGTTAGCAACCTTTAATCATCATTAATTAATCTTTTTAAGCTTTTCACAGTTGTTAGATAAGCGGCGCCGTTTTTTTGTTAATTCCTCCGGTTTGGTCCGGGTCTTTAAAAAAAAATCGGTTGCAGATTCAATCTGCCACCGCATCAGCCGACAGTATTCCACTTGCCAGGGAGGCTGTAAAGATAAAAAATAATTTTAATCGGATTTGAAATTCTTTGCGGTCAATAATCATACTGATGTATGGGGCAAAACTGAAATAGACGAAATTTGGGGTTAGATTTATATAAAATTATAAATGGAGAGGCAAATTATGAAAGGTAAACACTGCATACCGAATGAGTGGGTCAATTTGTTTTAAATTCACAATAAAATTTTTAATTATTACATATTAATATTAAAATTTTGAAAAATAATACAATTAGATACTCGAAATAAATTTTTAAGATTAGAATGTTAAATTGGCAATGCCATATTTCATGAACTTTTAGGTCAATTTTTTTTTGTTAAAAAAATGACGTTATTAGTAATTTAAAATCCGATTTATAAGTTTTTTGTTTTTAAATATTAATAAATGACATATTTTTGCAAGTATTATTTATAATGAAAAGGGCTAACATATAAATCAGTGTAGTGTGATATGACATTGACAATTTGATATTTCCACACTAAAAATTGATTATAGATACTAAAATTATAATATCAATTTATATAAATTTTACTGCTAACAAATAATTAGGGTTTAAGTTTCTCCAAAACAGAATCAAAGTCCAAGTAATCAAAATGTCGAAGAAGAACAATTTAGCTCGCGGAAAGAGGCAGCATGAGTTTGAGCTTCTAAGTAATTTTATTTTTAACTCCCTTTCTCTGTCCATAAGTTCGAGCATATGAATTATGTCTGTTGTGTTCGTGTCTGTTTACAGCATAGCTCTTCAATTAATTGCTATCACTGTTGCTTTTCTGGTTAATTACACAGGAGAAGGAACAGAAAGAAAAGAAAGAGAACAAGCTCCAATCAAAGAAGAATGAAATGGAAGTTAATATCTTTCATTTTTAAATTGGTTTTTGAAATTGCTTGAAGTTTCTATTTTATTGAATTGAATGGTGTGGATTATCGAGCTTAATTACTGTTATGGGTTGAAGTTTTTTTGTCTTATTTCTATGCATATTTGGTTATAGGTTAACAATGGTAGCAAAATAAAGAAGAAGGGCGCAAGTAGGTTTTCAATAGGGAAGAAAAAGCTTAAGACCAAATTGACTGCATTAACAAAAGCTAAAGCTGCCCAAGCAATGGAGGTTGACAAATGAACAATGAGGTGCAAATTAGATGTCTTTGGTTTTTGTTTACATGCAATGAATTGAACAAGTTGATTGCTACTAATTTATAGCTTTCCTATAAGCTGCACATACGACAGAGAAGTTTTTGTGTAGCATTGCCTTTGTTTTTCACATGATTTTTTCATATTCATTTTGATTATGAAGTTATGAGTTTTGCAGGAAGATTTTTAAATTTGTGAAGCTATAACGTTGTCATGGTTGTGGAATTGGATTTGGAGCAATCAGACTGTAGGATGTGAAAAACAGATTCTATCCTTTTACGCTTGCATGTCTTTTTGTACATTAATAGGATGTGGGATGAAAAATGGCTATGATTTAAGTGTCTATGGCTCATCAAATTCCATTTTCACTGCAGGGAGGGAAGTCTGGGGAGGTATGCATTTGGAAAATTAGTATGAGGAATTAACTGCTCAGACAGTTCAGTTACTAGATGGGTTCATTTACTAGATTAGTTCTAACTTTGGTTTTTGTTCCATGCAAAACCTGTTGAATACATCCTCAAGCTTTTACTCTGTGGAGGTAACATACGCCTTACGTGTATGATGTACCTATCGTAAAAGGTCAAGTTCAGACATTGAGCGTAAACTATTTGTGGATATTAGTGCTTTCTCAGCAGTATATGATGATGCTAACTACGTCAGGTGGTCTTCATTATGAGAGACCATGGCTCAAGAACATTCATATTGCTCAAAAACTTTATGGTCGGGTAGAATTTCTGCACTGTAGCGTTTATTGACATTACATTTATGTATATTCCACCAGCCATTCTTATTCCCGAGAGTCCATGTCCAACCTCTGCATTAGCTATGCAGGACTTTGGGCATTTTAAGAGCTTTGAGAAGGATCTCTTGTACAAAATTTGTGCTGATGATTTCTAGTGCAGCTAACAAGAATAATTTCATTTCTGTTCAGAATGTTCAGATTGATATTAGTGGATTCTGAAAAGGCAGCAAAATGTATGTTATTCTTTAACAAAGCTGTGGGAATCATATTCTTATTTCATGAAAATTTTCCTTGTCAAGTTAAACTACTTCTCCCTTTTAGCACAAATCTTATCCCTCACCCTTCTAGCACCTTGAGATAAAGAAAATTTGAAGTTGTGGTCAAGTAAGAAACAACCGAATTCTGCAATTCATACCCATCAGTTCTATCCTGATAGCTGATACCATGAAAAACCACCTAGTTTGAGCAAGATTGACCCCCAGCTCTATATGATTAATGGGGATTTAACTACAAATGCGCCACTCTAGGCCCATAAAATTACAAGTGGTGAAGCCCATGAAAGAATAGTTGTAGGTTGGGAGCTGTTGTCATTGCCATCTTTTTCGAGTTTCACTTTCATCCACTTGATGACAACGGTACATGGCTGTGCCTGTGCCTGTGGTCTACATTTATGATCTATGCAATTGGCAGATTTTATTGCTGGGGACCATTCCATATCCAGCAACGAGTGAATTTCGCTAACGTTATCTCAACTATATAAATTGTAACAATTCAGTATACCAAAAATTATTTGTAACATAAAATTACCTCAATTATTATTTTATAACTAAAATAATATTTAAAAAAGTGAATTGTTATAATTTATATAGTTGGAATACCTTTTATGAAATACACCCTCCAGTAATTCAATCTAAATCAAATAATACATCATTTTCTATTTTTCAAAATTAAAATTCCGAAATTTTAATTTACTCATTTACTTACCCCATTATTTGTTTTTTGAATTTTGTTTTTTTCCTTAAATTTTTCCATAGATACTTCTTGTTTCTAACATTTTTTTATTAGAAAGTTTAATGAGCTGTTGGCTACACACAGCGGTGGAGTCACATTCAATTGAGAGGGTTATAGTTCCCCATTAACTTTTTATAATATATGTAATATTATGAATGTATTTAAGATTGCTGTTGAGTGTTTCAAAAATAGATTTTGAATTTTTTTAATTTAATTGACTAATTTTTTTACTTTTTTATAAACTATTTTTTCCAAACATATTTCTGGAAAAAAATATTTATTTGCCTGTTTCTACTAAAAGTATTTTTTAAAATTCAAAAAAAAATTAAAAATATAAATTTTTTTCCAAAAAGTGCTATTTCGGAAACTCAATGCCAAATAGGGCCTATATAAATTTATATTATTTTTTAAAATTTATCTCTCCTAAAGAATATTAAAAACTTATTTTTACGTTTTGGACTTAGATTTTTTGTTATTTACTCTTCTTACTTAAACTTCTAACTTTTTATCTCTCATAACTATGGGGTCTGGTTAGACAATAAGGATAATAATGTCCTTGTACGCACTATAAAAGTATTAAACTATTTGCGACTAATAGTGTTGGATGGTGTCAAGTAGATTTAAACTTGAAACTTCTATCAATTTTTGTAAGTGAGAATATTAATCAAATTATCTTTTGATTCACTAATAGTTCTACATTTTATTAGTTATTGATAATTAAACTAGACTTGCTTTCATAATTAATTAGAATAATTAAGGATTTGTTAATATTTGAAAGGGTGACTTAACAGCTTAATTAAGGGAAAGAGGAAAGAAATGGATAGATTTCCAAACAAAGAAACAAGTAGAGTTTCTTAGTCAAAACAACACTAAGGTTTTTATTCTTAAAAACACAGTTACTACTCAACAAATATAGGTTGAGGGTTGTTACACCAACCCACAATATCATTTTTGCTTTTTTTTTTTCTTCTTATTGTTTTTATTTCTTTCTATTTATTCCTTTCCCACTTTCTCATAATGTGGATATGAAAATAGTTGCTTCTTTTCAGCCCAATTATTAGACTTTTTCTTACCCTCATCAAATCTTAATTTTGGGTTCCATCTTCTCACTGTTTTACAATTAGGTTTTGAAATCTTTGTACACATTAATTCATTCGAATTCTGGATATAAAATATTTTTAAAATTTATTCTTATTGGTTATGTCCCGTGTAATTCTAAATTACTAGATTATTTGAAAAAAATATATCATATCTTACAATTCAAAATTAGCTAATTGGGTTTGAATATTTTCAATATTTCCATCTAGTCAAATTAAAAACAACAAAAATTTAAAATGAAATCGTACTCTATATGATTCTTAATCTCTGATTGCTCATGTTGATACAGACTTCATGGGTAAATTTTAAATAGAAAAAATTATTATTTAATCTCTATAATATGACATAATATACTAGTATTTTTTAAAATTTTAAAAAATATATAGTTTGTTTCATGTAATTTGAAATAATACTCTGATATTTTTTTGAAAAATAATACAATATATTAGTAAAAAAGAATATTCTCTTTTGCTCAAAGAATATTAGTTCAATCAATTAAACTAATAGGAGTATTAGTGTAATATATCAAAATTTCATACAGTAAATAACATAATTTTTAAATCGCTGAATGGTACTATAATATTATATCAGCTTATAAGAAAAAAAAAATAGTAATTCTTCCTTTTTAAATATGGAATTCACTGTTTCTTTTGAAATAGCAATTCATCCTTTTAAATGTGGAATTCACTGTTTCTTTTGAAAGGATTGAAATGCATCCAATTGTTTAATTTTATATAGTTAATAAAAGATTTATAAAATTTATTTTATTTTTTTCCTTACATTGTACTAAAGAAAGTACTGGCACCCAATAGTTTTCATTAATTATACATCAAGGTACAGTTAAGTTTTCATTAATCCTATCAGATGGAACTTGTTCTAGGCTTTAATGATAATAATGTTGAATATTTTAAAATTAGTTTTTAATTTTTTTTATTTAATTAATTTTTTATAAATTTTTTTAAAAAATATATTTTTAAAAAAATTATCTATTCATATTCTTTTATGTAAAAACAATTTTTAAAATTCAAAAAATTTAAAAATTTAAAATTTTTTTTAAAACCATTTTTATTAAATGCAATATCAAACGACGCTACATAAAATTTAGTGATAATAGATAGCTATATATATAATTTTTGAAACTGTATAATTACAAAATACATGTTTTTCCAATATATTTTGTTTACATCCATTAATTATTTATAATTATAAAAAAAATAAATATGCAACAAAATAAGATGTGTATATATACTGTTAAATGGGAATTTAATAAACAGAGTGAAAGGGTTGATAAAAATGATTACTTATTAATGTAGATATGGGTACGTTATGTTGGAATTGAGCCTTTAAAAAACTAAAAAAAAAAAAAAACAATTGAGCTTTAATTAATCATGAAAGAATTGGATTGTACTTTGGTTTTTGCTTTAGATTGAATATTGACCCAAACGTGTATTCCAATCTAAGTATATTAAGCAATCTTTATCTCAATCAGAGAGTATGTTTATGTTTATATTTCAATTAAATTTTATGTTTGAGATTGCTATTGGTAGCAGAATGATAAATTTTTTTTTATTTAATCGATTGATTTTTAATATTTTATAAATTATTTTTTTAAAATTGTTTATGAAAAATATTTATTTATTTGTTAATTTTTTTAAATTTAAAAAAAATTTTTTCTAAATATAATGGTAACCAGGACATTCATAGTTTTATTTCTATTTGAATTTTGAAAGCCTTCTGAAATTAATGCCAGCGAGCACTAGCAAGTTGTGTGAAATTTCCCTTTTTTTCTTTCCAACTTTCATTTGAAAACTTGGGAAGCCAATTGGAATTGGGACGATTGTCATAAATCATAATTGCTGTGAGGGCCCAATTGTGTGTATCGTCAACATCACAACAAAGCATGTTCTTTTTTGTTAAGTATTTTCAAGCACCCACAATTACCGTCACATATTA
This sequence comes from Balakata baccata, assembly GCA_949630135.1. Taxonomy (NCBI): domain Eukaryota; kingdom Viridiplantae; phylum Streptophyta; class Magnoliopsida; order Malpighiales; family Euphorbiaceae; genus Balakata; species Balakata baccata. Next base: position 144,492 of record CATIWF010116802.1, read on the forward strand.
AAATTAATTATGATCATACTAAATAAAATTTTAATAGCGATAAAATATTTTTATATAAATTTTAAAATAATTAAATATTTAATATTTAAATTTGGAATCTCATATTAAACTGTAAGAGAGTCGTGCTCTCTCATTCAACAAAACAGGTTCTTTGGTGATAAATATTGAAAAAGAGCATTTGTTAGGGATTTTGGTGGCATTGCATTATAAGCCCAACCTTCTTGACATCCTGTCACATTCTTCCCTTCATAAATAATAATATTTATAGAATTTAATAGTTATTTAAATATCCCTCTAAAAATAGCCCTTTAATATTTCATGGATTCTATAAAAATTCTTATTTAAATTTGATTCAGATATTTATTCATGAACTAATTAAATAAATTTTGCAATGCAAAAAAAAGTTTAATAATTGAACATAAATTATAGTCAAAGTAAGAAAGTTTGATTGGTTTGACTGAAAATGTGAATGCAATCCCCTTGTAGCTAGAAAGCATTATAACTCCAAATATTAATTTTCTTTATCATTTTTCTCGTTAAAAAAAAAATAATAATGTGATGTAAAATTGGGCACAGATAATGAAAATGACGTAAACTCTGGTGTGTCGATATGTGAAATAAAATCTTAAAGGGCAGACCAAGATATTGCATTTGGATTTGTTGTAAAAAAGTCACATGCCCAATAATACATATAAAATATTCATTACAAAGATTTCGACTTTCCAAGCTACTTATATTTTTAATTTTCCAATTTTTAGGGGTTGAGTATCCAATACCATATGGTCCCATTTCATAATAAAATTCCAAATTTCTCATCCTCAATCTATTCATGATAATATTTTATAAAATCATATTTGAATACATATGAGTGTGTGAATAAGATAGTGTATGTTTTTTCAGCTTAATTTAATATATAAAATTCAAATTCTAAATATATAGCTATATTAAAATTTATAAAAAAAATATTTTACCTCCTTTAAAATTCTATTCAATATAAATATAATTAGTTTTAATATATAATTATAGTTAACTGATTCAAGATATATGTACCCTTAAAAAAATGTTAGCTAACAAAAAAAAAACTTTAATATTACATTCTTTCTCACCATTTTATATTCACAACATTCTCCATATATTATAATACAATATCTCATTCTTGTTCTACCAAAGTCAACCTTTCAGTCATCCATATAACAACATAAATTATTAATAATAACAATAATATTGCAGACAGCTTTATACTAAAAAAAAATGCTCAAGTTTTATTTTTTTTTTATTTTTTTAGTATAAAATATTCATTTTTTTGTAAATGAACATAAAATAGTCACATAAAAACCGTTAAATCTAATGATAAAGTGAATAATATACCCACTATCCAATGGATCTAATTATAAATCAATAAACAGTTTAAATTATATATATATCAAACATCTATATATTGATGTATTATAAAAAAATTATTTTTAAAATTTAAAAAAGAGTAATTTAATTTAAATTTAAACGGTAAATAAAATTATAGAGGGAGGGTGAATGGAAAGGAGGTGGTACAGAGGAATGTGAAATGGTAGGTGAGGTGAAGAGGGGGCACTTTATAGATATTTTAGGAAGATGGGGTACCACATAGTAGAGTTTAGTGGTAACAGAGAAAAGTCACATGCAAACAAAGTTTACCCTCTTGTCTATGGGCCCCTCCGCTCCTGTTAGCTCACTTCTTCCTACGTCTTTTACTGGCGCGTGGCCCCTCAACCATTTGCCCTTTTTTTTTTCCTTTTTTCTTCCATAAATACTATCATTAATAATATATCTTTAATTTTATCCAAACAAAGTGTAATGTGTAAATTACTTGAGCATTTACAAATTATTGGTTGAATATATTAATTGATCATTTTATTTTTTAAAATAAATTATAAAATTTTTTTATTTTAGTTTAATATATAATTTAGTTATTATTAAAGACAAATAAAATATTAAATTTATTTTTTTATTTAAAAAAATATTAAAAAATTTAATGCTATCAACTTGATAATAAAATTATAATTATTTTTTTGATATTTTTTTTAAATTAATAAAATTTTAATTTTTTTTAAAAAATAAAATGGCTATTGATGGTATTTTATAGTTGACTAAAAAAATATTTTAGTTGACTAATAAATTATTATATTTTGATCTTTTTAATTGATTGAACCAAACTTGAACAATTTCATAATATATTTCAAAAAATAAAGAGGTAAATTAGTGTATTCAATCAACTTTTAGAGATGTTATAATAATTTATCCAATTGTTATTTGTTATTTTTAAGAGAATAAATTAAAATTCACTAAAACAATAAATATTTTTTGATGTATTAAAAGGTTCAATAAATTATTTATTGTACAACATGATAATCTTTCTCTTATGCTCATTATAGATATAATAAATATTACCAATATTAGAAAAAATTATTATTTATTCCATATAATTTGATATAATACACTAGTTACTCTTTAAATTTGAAAATTATGTGATTTATTTTATTTTTTATTAAATTAGATAGTATTTCTGTCAGAAGATATTAATACAATATGTTAAATTTCAGAAATACTAATATATTAAATTAAATTTGTAGATGTACTGGTATCAGATGTCAGAAAATAATTAATATAATTTTTAAATATAAAAATACTAATATATTATATCAACTATATAAAATAAATATTAATTTTTACTTAATATTAGTGAATAGGAAATTTTTTCTAATTTTTATAGGTAGGAAAATATATTGTTATTATCTAAGATTAATTAAAGGGGGAAGGCATCAGACACGCGCTGTAGTTTTGCAGTAAGGCAGAATTGTTGGCATAACACGGCTGAGTGCTGATACTGAGTCGGCCGTATTTCATTAACTTTGAAAAAGAAAAAAAAAAAAAAAGGAAATTCAGTATTATCTATGGAGAAGCTCCTTTTTCTGTTCAAGTTTTTGTATGTTTCTATAAACCTAAACTTATCTCTGCTGTCTCTCTTAGAAACCCAGCAAAGCAAGTCATCATAACTCACAAGAGTAGAGCTAAATTGATAATAAAGATTTCATCTTTTGTTTTTTTTTTTTGTAGAGAGAGAAAGATAAACAGCTTTATTGTGTTATAGAGAGAGGGATAGATAAAATAGAAAGAGAAAGGTGTACCGTAGTGCATTCCGATAAGGACTTGTGTCAAAAAGCTTTTTTGAACTCACAAGTAATTACTTCACCACCTTCTTCTTCTTCTTCTTCTGATCTCTCTCTCTCTCTCTGTACCCTTATCAGTTTTTGCCTTAATTTCAAACACAAACTGTTCGGCCTTTATTGTTTCTTCTCTCTTCAGTTCACCTATCAATTCCAATTTTCATAATTATTCATAATTCTCTCTCTTTTGAGAGTGTGTTGAAAAATGTTCGATCTTTTAACCAATCTTCCTTTGTGAGAGTTATTATTTTTACCTTTTCTTGCTTTCGAACTTGTTGGTTGAGAGAGAAAGTGGGTTGTTTTTGGAGAGTTTCAACTCGTGTTGTGTGTTTTATGAACTGGGTTTTTGTGTTCTTTGTTGGCATTGACTTGAACTTTCGGTTTGAATTTGTGTTGGTCTTCAAGAGTTGGCGTTGGCTTAGAAGATGCTTGGTGTTTAAGGTTTTTTGAGTGATGGGTTGGTGAGACTGTCGACCTGTTTCAGTTCTTTTTTCTTCAATATGAAGCCTTTCCTGTTGTTTCTTCTGCTTTCTGTTTGGTAAGCGGTAAAACTATCTTGTATTTTTGTCTTTTCTTTTGGAGTTTTTAGCTTTTTAGATTTCCACTCTTTTCCTCTTTTGTTTCCTTAAGATTGATCAGTTTTTTCTTTGATTCCGTTGCATATGTTAACCTCATTTCTTTAATCTACCTTGTCTTGGTGTTTTACTAGCACTTTCTCTGTAGCTCAGGAAATTTGCTTAAATTTTTACATTCAAGTTTTTATCTTTGCATATCTAGATTTCAAGATCCTCATATGCGACTTGAAATGTTGTTTTGTGGGTCTCTTTGAGCTCCATTTTAACAAAAATGCTGCTTTTCGAGCTATTATTAGCTTCAGTTGAAACACAATTTTCTTGTTAGAATGTGACTCCATTCTCAAGTCTTTTTAGGTGTTTTACATTGTCCTGAACAAATGCATTTTGGTGGAGTTTGTCCCTGGACTAAACTGTAGAGTAGAGACGATAGGAGGTATTCATATATTGCAATTAATTAGAAGTTGGGTTTGAATTTGTTTGAGATAGAGTGTTGAGCGTAGTAAATGCATGGATCGAAGGGATGCTATGGCGCTATCTGGCTCTGCTTCATTCTATATGCAGAGAGGGATGACTGGGTCTGGATCACCGTCTGGTTTAAATGTATCATCAGGCATCAATCCTTTAACTAGTACAACCGTATCATTTCAATCTAATGTTGGGGCCAATGCAATTGGATCTACATTGCCAATTGAAACTTCAGCACCACTTCCACCTCATAGTATCAATGTTGGTGCACCATCAGTGATGCCACTGCCAGGTGAGCCTGTGAAAAGGAAAAGGGGAAGGCCCCGGAAATATGGACCAGATGGCGCTGTATCATTGGCATTATCTCCCTCACTGTCTACTCATCCCGGTACAATCACCTCATCCCAGAAGCGGGGTAGAGGGCGGCCACCTGGTACTGGGAGAAAGCAACAATTAGCTTCCCTTGGTAAGATTTCTTTGCAGAAAAGTTTTTCTTTTGTCATGTTTGGATGGAAAATGATGATTTGGTGAATAATAGCTGAATCGTTTGAACTAGTTATAGTTTGGTCGATATATCTTTGCCATTGTACAAGATATTTTGTTCTTATGTGTAGATCTTTAAGTAGAAGTTTCTTAACCATGTGCTGCATCTTTTTCATCGTCAAGCGATCTGCCCTCTATTCTTTAAATATTTTCACAAGGGCCATTTAAGAACTCATGGCGGGATATGCAAAAAACTCAACTTTCAAGAATTCAGATGGAAATCCTTGAATAGAATAAATCTGCTTAATAGGTTGAAGAGATACTTAAACGTGGAATAAATGAGTTGATGCTAAAATGGAAATATTTTTTTAGGAACAGAACCTTTTCTCAACTTCAAAACGTGTTTGGTTAAAGGCAAACATAGTGAAGTCCAGTGATCCATTAATTGGATGGAAATCTGATGAGAAAAGCAATTGTTAACAAGCAAATATATACATCCGATACATACATATATTTATGCATGTATCATGGGTAAATAGACATCAATATCTAGTGCTGTTTTTAGTTATTTGCTTGTTTCAGTGATGTAATATAAAGATTTTGCATTCTGGATCTGTTCAAACTTCTTACTTCTTAATGATTTAAGAGCTTGCTCTGCCTTGTAAAAATAAGAGTAGATATTGTTAATGTGTCTTGGACCTGTAACTTAAAGTATATTCTACATTTTTAACTTGATGATGTTTGAATGATGCAAAATGTTACTTTTTTGCTAGGTGAATGGCTGTCTGGTTCTGCTGGGATGGGTTTTACTCCACATATCATCACCATTGCAGTAGGAGAAGTATGACTTTTAATTGATATTCCATGTCAATTTGTGACCATACAGAGTAAAATGCAACACTGGCGCGTGCACGCACACACATGCACCAAAGTCATCCATTTATCAATTCAGTAAGCTGGAAGAAGATTATACATAATCAAGCAAATTGAGCGGATTAGTGTATTCTTTCACTGTTAAAAATATTCCAATTAGTCAGATGTGCCTAGATTTTATAATGTTGCTGTAGTTAGGAACTTACGGTTAATAGGAGTTCTACTCTATACACCCTCTTGCTTTAAAGTTCATTTTACTTGAATGCCTGGACACATTATATACTGCCACTTCACTGTCATTCACAATCAGTTGGTGTGGAAGGTTCTGTCTCCAAATCAAAGAATTAATGAACTTAAAGGTTAAGCATAAGGTGAGGGGAGAATAATGTGACGTAATCTTTGAATTCTACATGTACTATTCTAGGAAAGAAGGTTAAAAAGTTAGGACTGGAGAATTATAGGATATTTACTAGGATGTAACTGATCTTTCTTCAAATGCTATATATGAAATGACTTAGAAGTACTCTCCAAGAAAATAATGTTACAAAAACATTGCAAAGAAAAGAAAAAAAGAAGGCATGAAAGAAAGAGAGAATCTTAGCAGATATATTGCCCTGGCTATATTATGCTTCTTGGTGCTCCTTCGGATCTGCTATTGTCTTTAATTTATATTCTCTTGGTTATTTGGTAATATATTTATATTAATTGAGAATACTCAACATCTCATGTAGGACATTGCAACAAAAATACTGTCATTCGCACAGCAAGGACCAAGAGCTATATGCATCTTGTCAGCAAATGGTGCTGTCTCTACTGTCACTCTTCGCCAGCCATCAGCATCTGGAGGCACTGTGACATATGAGGTTGAGCACTTGATCTTTTTTCCTGTTTCTTTTATGTTTGGGGTAGTTGTCAGTTATTGATGTTCCTAATATTACTGGTTTATGTTTTAGACATCATGTTATTCTGATTTTTTAAAAAATAATTTAAATATCTGATTTTGTGAAAAGTTTCCAATTGCCATGTGTAAACATATGCCTCTAGGCTGAACGCTACAGCTCAAATCCTCAGAAACTTGTTAGTTGTTACTAAAATCAACATTTATCTTGTGTCTGAATCACACATTCTATTTTCTGTGGTTGTAATGGCTGGGTATTATATTCCAAACAACAGAAGGCATAAAGACCCAAAAATGGTTTGCCTCTATGGCTTGTTGATACTTGATAGAACTTTCTGCTTCATCTGTTAAAGGGAATCTGAATTTAGATCCCTGAACTAATTCTGGTCTTTTGGCTTTAAATATCCAACTTTTCTTCGCTTCTCTATATATTGTGCATGCCTTGTCAGCCTATCGGCTGAAACCAAAATTATTTTGCTTTGTAGGGACGGTTCGAGATTTTGTGTTTGTCAGGCTCATATTTGGTTACTAACAATGGTGGCTCCCGAAATCGAACTGGTGGGTTGAGTGTTTCTCTTGCTAGTCCTGATGGTCGTGTCATTGGTGGAGGAGTAGGAGGGATGCTCATTGCAGCTAGTCCTGTTCAGGTAAAAATTTTGCTTTTACCTTCCTCTGGATTACTGTAATGTGTGCTATACATTCATGATCACTTTTTAAATAGGTTGTAAGGATTTTTTGATGATGAGATTGGCAAGTGAATCTAAAATTGGTATCACATGCACAAATCCAGATATTTAATTGTTCGGCTTTTTGCGTGACAGTTGCTTATTTGGTTTCAAGTAATTAGCAATTTAATTTGAGCTGTCTTCCATTATGATTTACTTGTTGATGCATCATTTCAGGTGATAGTGGGAAGTTTCTTATGGGGTGGTTCAAAGACTAAAAACAAAAAAGAAGGTATAGAAGGTGGTGCTAGAGACTTGGACCATCAGACGGTTGAGAATCCGGTAACTCCAACCAGTGTTCAGCCAAGTCAGAATCTTACTCAAACCTCATCGGTTGGTTTGTGGCCAGGTTCACAGCCCATGGACATGCGCAATATGCATGTTGACATTGATTTGATGCGAGGCTGATAATTTTTATTGATTGTTTCATGGGCGAGTATATATGTCAGCTGTTACAGCATCTACTCGAATCTCATCTTCTGAAGTCCAGTGATGAGGATCGAAAGTCAGCGGATTATCGACGTGACGTTTCTCACTTCATTTAACCTTGACAGACAATGAATTGAACTTGTTTTGCAGCTTAATGACGATTAGTTTGAAATTTTAGTGCTCATAATTTATCTCTTATAAAATTTTTAGGAAAAAGCTTTATGTCAAGTTTAGATCACTAGTGGCAGCCATGATTGTATCAGTAGGCCGCCTTGAGAAACCTTGGTGTGTAGTTGTTGTCTGGTCAATGAAAAGGGTATTCCAAACTACAAAATTTTTTCATGCTCAAGCTATAATATATAGAACCACCTTCATTCACAATTTGCATTGAATACATGATCATAGTATTGCTTTGGTTTGCTGCAACAGAATTCATGCAGAATTAAGCATCAGACCTAGTGATATCTAGAACACTATCGTGAGGCACTCCCGAAGCTTTCCATACAGCCTTAGTGGCATCCACAATGTTATCACAGGGAGGTTGATAATCATGGGGTTCGACACAACCTGTCATTGAGTCATGCTTGTCTACAGCCGTCACCACCACCGCCCATTGCCTCTAATGGTGATATTGTGGGAGTATCTTTATTTATTTGTTGAACCAACCTGTTGATAATGGCACGATAGGCATGTTATCAGAATATTATTTTTTTGACATTCTCCATCTTTTCCTTTCTCGAAAGGCCCTGGTATGGCCAGTGACTGGAGGCGAACAGTTGTCGGTTGTGTAGAGCTTGCTTTAGACGCAGAATTCCGTTATAAACTTGATCCATCGTGAACTAAATCTAGACAAATATTCTCCGTGATGAAAAAATCACATGCAGAAAAATCCCAAGAAGTTACATTACACAAGTATCAAATTAGTTTGCATTAGACAAGGTAATATTCCCAAGGCTTTCCACAGCTTTCGAGGCTTCAACAATGTTATCACTTGGACGTTTATGAAATTGATAGAGACAAAATGAATTTCATAATATTTATTAGTAGTTTAATACTACATTTGAAGTTTTGCCTCCACCCGGTTGCTGTCCATAGCTATCTATACCTTTCAGTGATGCATATAAATATTATAAAAAGGTTCCAATACTAGTCTTTATATGATTTCTCAAGTTGTTTAGCTTAAACGAATTTCTTTCTATAACAATAATAATGAAAGATCACAAAACTGTCATCATTCCATGTCAAACAACTACTTCTATCCTCTATATAAAGCCCTTCACCAATTCATTTTGTTCACAACAGGCCATCAACAATTAAGATTCAGAAAAGAAACAAAGAATGAAGAACCAACTTAGCTCTGTGGCTTCTATAATTTTCTTTCTGTTTCTTGTTATAAATGGGGCAGAATCTCAGACCTGTAGGCCTAGCGGCAAGATAAGAGGAAGAAAGCCTCCACCAGGACAGTGCAACAAAGAAAACGACTCTGATTGCTGCGCAGACGGCCAGCTTTACACCACATACAAGTGTTCGCCACCTGTAACCGGCCACACAAAGGCAAAGCTGACGGTGAACAGCTTCGAAGCCGGGGGAGATGGCAGTGCTCCTTCAGAATGTGATAATAAGTACCATTCAGACAGTGAGCTAGTGGTGGCACTTTCTACAGGATGGTTTGACAACAAGAGTAGGTGCTTGAAGCACATTACTGTACATGGGAATGGAAGGAGTGTGAATGCCAAGGTAGTTGATGAATGTGACTCCACAATGGGATGTGATTCTGATCATGATTATCAGCCTCCTTGCCCTAACAATATTGTGGATGCATCTAAAGCTGTTTGGAATGCCTTGGGAATTTCTGACCCTGATGATGTTGGAGAAATGGATATATATTGGTCTGATGCTTAGGTTTACTGTTTCTGTATACTTAATGTAATTTTCCCATGTGATTTTCAAGTTTGTCATGTTTATATATAAGTTGTTATGCCTCTGTATTGGAAGTTTTAAACTGGGTGTTACATGTCTGTATGTAGTTTGTTCCCTATTTTATGAATTATGCAATTACGTAATTTCTTTTTATTGAATGAGCTGCAGATTTTAATGGGAAACCTCTCTTTTTATTGAATGTTCCTATTCTAATGATTTCCACTACATTTTCATCAACAATATTGCAAAAGCCGTGGATTTGTGCTTGTGGGTTGAGCTCGATCACAACTAACTTGAAATGGAGTTGTTTCTTCTGCTATTTTCTGTCTTACATGGATTTGAAGCTTGTTATCTGGCAAACTAGAAGTTCACTTTTCTGTTTTGATTATTTGATTTTTCATCATTTTATACCTTTTTCTGCTGAATGAATTGATGGTAGTAATGTAAGCGAGCTTCTTCAATCTTCATTTTGTTATAGCTCTACTGCATGTATTTACTCGCATTCTGTTCAATACCAATGCCTCTAGTAATCAATAATTCTGTTCTAAATGCAAATGCCAAAAAAATAATATTTTGTGCAGAACCATTAAGTAACAAACTTAATATTAACTTTAGTTTACCAGTATGTATACATTTCTGTCAATTTCCACCCAAGAACACATCAAGACAGAAAACAAAGCTTTACAACAAACATCACCAAACAAAAATCAAAGTCTGACATATTGGTGGTGAGGAAGGCTTTTCGAGAAATAAATCTCAAGTTAAACTCCAACTTGAAAGAATTTACAACATACTATCTGTCCTGGCTGGCAGACGGCGGAAGAAATTAATTGGTGCAGATGGTGTCCTGTGCCGGAACCTGGGATGCCTCATAGAATAAAACCCAGCCGCAAGAGCTAGTACCTGAAAAGGTGTTGCATACAATACAATGGCCGCCACTAGACAGAGTATTACAAATATTGATGTAGCGCGAGGGTCTCTCCAACTCAGCAGTGATTGAAGCCTCTCTCCTTGGGTAGCCACATCACCCACCACAGTCTGTATCCTCCCAGCCACACTCCTCAGCCGATCATACCTAATTCGGACTATCTCAGGGTTCCGTGTTGTAGGAAATGTATCAAACTCCTCATCAAGCTCATCAGGATGCACAGCATCCGCACAAGAAATTCTGGTATTCATGTGTGGAGGGTATCTCGGTCGGAAACGATAATTCCAAAGCCCTATTAGAAACATATATAGGAAAATAGTTGGCAGAATCAGCTCTGGAAAACATAGGAGCATCAAGAAAAGAAGGTGTACTAGCACCGTAGTGATGGGGTTTTTCCACATGCAAACTTCACCAAACCATTTTCCAACAGCAAATAATCCAGAGAAAACTGTCATCAGCCTAAAGAAGTTCGCCTTGCTGCGCCTCATGCTCCAGAGGTGGGAATCTGCATCAGACATGTACTCAACAACTTCTTTCCTTAGAGGAGGTTCTGCCCGACTGAGCCTAGCCGCCACTATGTTGACAGCTTGGTGCCGCAGCATGTCCTGCTGCATAACACTCAACGGCCTTACATAATGCATCTTCGGTAGAAGGGGTCGAGTGCACAGAAACATCATGTTTGCAAGTGATGTATAAGAAAATCTAATTGCCAGATGTAACTCACCCATCTTCTTGACACCGGAAGGGTGAAGCACTAGCAGTGGATATGAGTGTGTATAAACACGGCCAGTTTCAAGAGTAGAGAGCCTAATCCGAACCTTACCGATTTTTGCATCTCTACTACCATTTGAACCACCAATATGGCTGTTATCAAAAACTCCAACAGTAAGAACTGTGGCAGGATCATACACCTCCCAAGTGTACTGCTCATTATATTTCGGGCTAAGACTGTTAATTATGGTTCGAGTCCTAACCCATTTGTGACCATACTTTGCTACACAGTATGTATCTGATGTACCCTTTCCTTCCCTTGTTTTCATTGGATGAAGCCCATCAGCATTTAGAATGCCAAGCTCCAAAACACCTATTGATGGCTTCCACAGCTGCTTTGCTGTTGGACGAAGATCACTACTGTAGTGAGTTGACTCATCAAGTACATGGTACCCTCCATCAAGTACAACACGAAGATGGAGTCTACTAGAGAACTTATCTTTCTTAGCC